>JAOXNR010053794.1:0-13586 GCA_028571225.1 Parsonsia alboflavescens | reverse complement strand
TAAATTGGTGAGTAAAGGACTTTTGTTTTAATTTATTTTTACTTAATCGTGTTGGTTAACTTAAATTGCTTATTTTTGTTTATGTCATAATGATCATGTTGCAATGCTCCATAGTTGTGCTTCATTGGGATCATTATTAAATTCAATTGTGGCTCCTATACAATATATGTGTTTTCTATGCTGTGATTGATTATATTATCTCATATCTTGCTTAACCAAAAACAGAGTTGACGATTTATGAAGGCTACTTTTGTGATTTGTCCTATAGTATTTTCGTATATCTTATTCTTCATTGGCTATGAATATTCGGTTTCTATCTGATTTTGAGAAACTTGTATGTATAGTGATGGGCTTTTTGTGGTTTTTTTTCTCCCCTTACTTGTTTTCGATTTTTAGCAAGAAGACTACTATTAATTAATAGATTTGTAATTAATTTTATTTTATGATAATGACAAATTAGGAATGGTGAATAGTTCAGTTTAGGAGTTTTGGGATATATTCAAGTGTTTCTACTTTTTTTATAGTATTTTCCTGTATCTTTTCAAGACTAAGTATTCTTAGTTATGAACTATAAATGAAAAGATCAAAGATATATCAATTTCACTAACATAGTTTCAGTAACTCAAGTGTCATATTGTGAAGTAACAAATTAGAAAAAGAAAATACCCTTTTGGTAGCATGACAGGAGAAACAAAAGCCTTGACCAGTGGAGAAAGTAGAAGTCTACGCCCATAGAGAAGGAGATATTAGATGAGAAATTTTAACAACATTAAACTCTCTAGTGCCTGTCCCTCTTTAGTTTCAACATAGTACGACAACTTGAAATAAGTAATTTCAGTATACAATTGCAACTATAATGAAAACATTGCATACCAGGTACAAAAGTGGTAGTTAGTGCTTCACCATGGAAAGAATTAAAAAAAAAAAAAAAAGGTGAGTGAACTATATGAACTTTTCAGCCAAGTTGGCTATTGAAGTAATAAGATAAGACGGAGGAGAGGAACGAGAGAAACACACCTGTATGGGTAGTTTAACACCAACTCTGGTTTCAATGGCAAGTACGATACTGCACATTTCCATCCCACTACATCTCCAGCTTTCTAACACTCTACCCCCAAATTGTTATGAATCTGTTCTCATGTTTACTTTGTTCATATTTGAATGCATTCAGTTGGTACAAACTTTTAACTTTTTAGGTTCTTATCTGTTTTCAGCCGCAAGAATTCTAATTTGTTTGTTTCTCATGAGAGTTCATTCTCTATTTAGAAGCTCCACATTGTTTGTGTCATTTACGTATAGGAAGATGAGGACATGTGCTTTATATTTAATTGCTGTTTTTATTTTTATGCCATTAGATCTTAGATCTTTATTCTATGATTATATAAATGAATTACTTGAAAAATTATTAATGTAATTGTTTTGGATAGATTTAAGTTGTTTAAATCTTGAGTTAATATTTTTGGAAAACTGTGCAATACTTTTAGTGTTAAAACTGAGTAACCAGTAGAACAAATTGAGAGTCGGATTATGAGAATCACAGTATTATGCCCCAGGTTTCTATATTGCCAAAGCCATAGAGTTTGATTCCTACAAAATTCATTTGTTTGGTCAATCAATTGTATATTCACAGCATCTTCCTGCAATTCATAGTTTGAAATACTTCAAATACATCATGTATTATTTGGATTTCATCTTTTTGATGCAATCTCTAACCTTCTCATTTGTTTAGATTCAATGTCAACATCTAGCACATCAAATATTGTTTTGCAAAGAAAATGTGAGTGTAGAGGATATATGAGGCCCAGGATATCACACTCAGACAAAAATCCGAATCGTAAATATTGGAAGTGCAATAACAAGAAGGTAAGATATATGAAGAACAATGAATAATTTGCATTTACTGAATTAAAATAAGTTTTGACATGAAATTAACTTTTTCATTTTATTGATTCATTTCTTTACAAGATGGGATTAGTTGTAGGAATTTTTAATAGGATGATGAACTTCCACCTACTGAATCACACTGGGAAGCACAGATCCTTCTACGAGAGTTAACAGCCAGTGTTGAAAAAATGCTGCAAACAAATCAGAATCAGAATTGTAATGTTGAAAAAATGGTGCAAGAAAATCACAATTTGAATTGCAAAGTTTATGAGATGTTCAACATTATAGAGATTAAAGAAGACATGATAAGGGATGAAATTCAGAGGATCTTTTATTGCCTCCTTGTGCTTCTTATAGTTCTAGGAGTTGGTTTAGGGTATGTCTTGATTAGTCAATTGTAATTTTGAATTGTCTTGGAATGTAAATATTTTCATGCACCATGTAAATGAATGTTATGGTAACCTATGGTGCTAAACCGCACCTCAATTTCCCTTTCGAATACTGGAATTTTCCAGGAATGATATCTTATTATCTTTTCACTTTAGTGAACATGAATTGATCTGCAACTTTACCAAGACTTCTTTTATCTTTTGGGATGTTCCTCATGTTAATTTGTTTATGGTTATTGCTCTCTTGTTCACTTGTGGATATTGAGAATATGTAAGAAGGCATAGTACTGGTATATGATTTTCTTGTGGCATTTTCTTTTCTGTCATTATCAATGGATGATAGTATACTTATCTCTTATGCATCGTCTCTTAATGATTCTTGTTCTTGTTTACTGATTCTTATCTGGACAATTTGGTAAAAAATTGTGTTTATTTGTTTGTCCATTTGAAATTTGTGGTTTGTCATATCTGTATATCGAGTTTGGAGTTGGGAGGATTTGCTAATTTATTTTGAGGCCTTACCATAAATAATAATTATATTGAGTAGTTTATCTGAAGCACAAAATCAGTGGATTTGGCATTTATTTCTACAATTTTCATATGGAATGGTGAATAACCTGGTAAGTAGCAACTTACCAGGTACTTACCAGGTTATTCACCATTCCATATGAAAATTGTAGAAATAAATGTCAAATCCATTGATTTTGTGCTTCAGATAAACTACTTAATATAATTATTATTTAACCAATGCCACTAACTTAACCATTTCCAATAAGGTTCTAATTAACAAGATTTGAGGGGGTGGGGGAAAAGTAGAAAAACTTAACAAGGAATAAGAGCAAATGCAATGTCAGTTTCTTTTGTCTGAAAGCATCTTCAGTTTCCTTAACATATAAGTTCTTTTTCTGAAAGCATCTTCAGTTTCTGCAGAACAAAAGAAGACACGAAATGGGATCAATTTTAACATGTGTTTTCTGAAGTTCAAAACCTAAAACAGATTGAGTAAGCAATAGATATGAAAATTTTACAAAGTAAGAAATCATTAACTTTTATAACATCCTGGTACTTCCTTTTCAAGATCGATTTTCAGAAAATGAGAAAAATTCTTTCAGAATAGGTGTTTTGAAGACTGAAGAGAAATGTAGTTTAATTATAGAAAACAGACCAAAGTTTAATCTTATAGAAATGCAATATTCAGATAACCTAGCAGTTAACAGTCAGCATCGTAAGAACATATTGCAATGGTAGGGAGAATTTTCAGGACATATACCAAAAAACGAGCTTCCCAGGACTTCTTACTCATCGTGGGGAGAATTTCCTTGATAACCCAATGACACTTGATCCTAAATAAGGCCAAACAATTAAAAAACTTGTATGTAAGGGTAAAATAATTAATCATCACAAAAGAGAGAAAAGGACTATATGAGCCATTACCTGCTTGAGATTCTAGTTCCTCTTCATCTGATGACTCTGAATTGATGCTTTTGTCATCTATGATAGACCTGGAAAAAAAAATTAGTACAATACTCACTCTTGGCAGAGAATAAAAAAGCAATAAATATATTACATGTCCTTTAATTTAGGACAATTTCTTTTGTCATGTGATTGGCCACGAAGTTCGCATCCTCGACAGAGCGTCGGTCTTTGGAATTATCTTCTCTTTTCCTGATTTAAGTCTTTTCCCACATCCTTTAGCTCTTACTTGAATGGGATTGCAAATACTCACTGCTTGCTTCGACCTATTCCCAATTGATTGAGAGGTATTCTTTGTTATATCCATCCCATTTAACTTTTCTGTGAGCATATTCAAATCATTCATGGCTACTTCATAAGTTTCACTATGTACGTACACTTTCTGAACTACACCACCGGCTAAGTGAGACAAATGTGCATGCCGTGAAATCATAGGCATGCCTGCAACTTGTGAATCTCCATATCCAATTCTTGCACTCATTGTCAACCTCTTCAAGATGTAGGAAGACAAATGAGATAACTGTCTAAGTCAAAAAAATACCATCATATGCCTACAAGGTAGCCCTTCAAACTCAAACTTCTTACAACTGCAGCATGCAAGGTTTTTTCTTTTATTATGATGAATTTCTCAACCCTTACTGATGCCTATATCACCCTCATCCCTCTTAACAATGTAAATGCCAATGTCCTCATCCTCGTATGTGCAATTTATGATATAGGCACCAATTTCAAATATCTCCCCTTGAAATATCAAGAAATTATGTTTGCTATAGATTTCCGCCGCTTGTTTTTCCATTCGAAGAGATGTTTTTAGCTTCGGTTTTTCATCTATATCAACATGATCAGCCGCCAACTCCCCATGCCTTTGCTTTTTAAGAGCCCGATTGAATCAAGAGACAAACCCTGTCAAAGAATTAATTTTATTGATATACTTCTTGGAAAATGAATGTGCACTCTCAGCAAGCTGACTACTACTCATTCCAGCACTAAAGAACTTCTTTACGTAATCAGGAACCCATTTGTGATGAATCTCATATAAATCAGTTAACCATTCATTACCGCCGAGACCAGTTTTATCCATCAAATAACCTCATCATGCTTCAAATTCTGCTTCATTCTCACTATTAAAAATAATGCTTTTGAAGTGCTCATAATTGTCATGGTACAAAATCGAATCAAGTTTATTTGAAAACTTATTCAAAATATGCCATATACAGTACCTATGAACTGTTGAAGGGAAGACTTGTGCTATAGCCTTCGTCATTGTAGGATCTTGATCCGTGATGATTATCATAGGTGCTCCTCTTGTTGTGGCCTCCAACAACTTATTGAATACCCAAATGAAGGACTCCGTCTTCTCATCACTTAGGAAGGCACAACCAAATATAATGGTATGCCGGTGATGATTCACTCTAGCGACAGGAGCAAACACCATGCTGTACTTGTTGGTATTATATGTTCTATCAAACACAACAGCATCTCCAAAAATCTCGTAAGATAGCCTAGCAATGGGGTCTGCCCAAAATAAACGAACCAATCTATTTTCAACATCAACTTCATAGTCATAAAAGAAGGAGTCATCTTTCACTTTCTTCTCCGAAAATAACTCCAACAAACTTTCAACATCAAACTCTTTCTCCGCTTCATTAATTTGAGTTCTGAAGTTCCGAACATCTTGTTTTGTACATCCCATATATTCGGGACCACGAGCTTCAATCTTCGTAATCCGAAATTGTTGACACATCGGTACATTTGCCTTCGAAAGTTGCAAAGCTAACACTTTCCTATGGGACCTTAAAAGATGTACCTTGGAAGGAGTCGAAAGAGGCTGATTATGCTCTTTGACAAATGAACTTACAATCCAATTCGGACCCATTTGTCTTTTCACCAGTGTTTGCTTTGCTTTACACCCAACACGGACCACGGATCGATTCCTTTCTAGCCTTTTTTGTGTATCAGCTTCCAACTTTTTCTGGTAATATTGGTTTGTCTTTCCTTCCTTAGAGCAAACAAACTTCTTAAATACCATTTCTTTCCCTTTAAATTTGCTGTTACCAAATCTTGCGCTAAACCCACACTCTCGTGCATATGCATTATAAAAATTAAAGGCCTTCTCAATTGTAGAAAATTCATGTGAAATCTATGGTTTATTCTCATTTGCTACGGTTGTAGTGTAAAATTGAGATGAGGATACTTGTTCTTCCATATTCAAAATCTACAAATGTAAGGTTTCTCAAAATCTGATAGAAACAAAAAACTCCAAGCCAAAAGAAGAAAAAGATACAAGAAAATACTATAAAAAATGTAGAAACACTTGAATATATTCCAAAACTCTTAAACTGAACTATTCACCATTTATAATTTTTCATTATCATAAAATAAAATGAAATACAAATCTATAAATTAATAGTAGTCTTCCTGATAAAAATCGAAAACAAGTAAGGGGAGAAAAAAAAACCACAAAAAGCCCATCACTATACATACAAGTTTTTCAAAATCAGATAGAAACCGAATATTCATAGCTAATGAAGAATAAGATACAGGAAAATACTATAGGACAAATCACAAAAGTAGCCTTCACAAATCGTCAACTCTGTTTTTGGTTAAGCAAGATACTTGATTATATAATCAATCACAGCATAGAAGACACATAAATTGTAAAGGTGCCACAATTGAATTTAACAATGATCCTAGTGAAGCACAACTAAGGAGCATTGCAGCATGATCATTATGACATAAACAAAAATAAGCAATTTAAGTTAATCAACACGATTAAGTAAAAATAAATTAGAACAAAAGTCCTTTACTCACCAATTTAGACCAGCAATGAGGGCAAACATCAAGAAAAAAACCTACTCACATATCAGATTTGCTCAAGAATTTTGACAGCAAATAACTAAGAATTCTAACTCTAATAACTCTATTAATCCTACAGATCCTAGAGACCAAGTAGCAATTTTTCAAGAACGAGGTTCTCTCTCAAAAGCAATAGCATGATCCCATGACCATGACCAATACGGGAAAGCAAGCAAAAGCCAAAATAACTCTATTCCGAAATACAACAGAGGCTCATACCACTCAAGAAAACCACACCCATTACCAGCTCTCCTTTGTTCATTGTCGTTCAAAGAAAAACAGAAAGGAGAACGTAAGAATGAAAAAAGAAAAAAGAAGAAAAGCAAGGAAAATTTTTATCGGATGAAAATATGTCTTATTGGTCTGAGATTCATCGGCCAACGATGGAGAAGACCACTACCGTCAAAATCGGGAACCATTTCAGAGCTACGGTTGTCTACTTCGTGGGTTTCTTCTTTCGATGAGATGCCGCAGCTGAGATGCCTCTATTGCTTCAAAATCGCTGAGCTAGGGCTTCCGATGTTGCTTTGTCGGTGAATGAAATCGCTGAGTTAGGGCTTCTGTTTCATTCACAGTCCACGGTGAATGAAATCGCTAAGAACGGTGAATGAAATCACTGGTGATGAGAACGAGACTCTTGGGAAATGGTGAAGAAACGACGAATTGGGTTGATCTTTTTTGTTCTTAAACGACGTCGTCATGCTTGTTGGGTTTTGTCAGAAACGCAACAATGCATTTCGTAGCAGGGCTATATAAATATATATATATATAATATATATATATATATATATATTTATATACTTATTAATTTGCACTATTTGGGAGAGCTTTACATATAACCAATGGTTACGGGATATAATAATTCCTAGCTGTAGTAAATTAACATGCATCATCCAATGATAAATTTCATATTAATTGAACTGTTTATTGTTGATAATAGGGCTTTAGCAAAGCAGTTGAAGTACTAATTATATTGAAATTAAGTTTATCACTTGGGCCTTAATCAAATTATTTAAGCCTCAAGATTATATAGTTGACAGCTAATTACTCCAATATTAATGTCCAACTATGCAAGTTCCATTATATATTTACATTAATGATGACCCCTGCACTGCAAATTATTTTTTGGTATTCTAATGGTTAAGCCACAACCATGCACAGAGCCACCCATGCAAGAAAAACCCACTTCTTTGGTTTTTATCTGCGGGTTTTTTTTTAAGTTTTACACAAATCCTTCCCCTAGCCCTTCCGATACCCCTCCCTCTATTGGAGTTGGCGACTACTTTGGACTTTGTTTAAGTCAACCCATTTATTGTGGATTTAAAGGGGTTTCAGATAAGTTTCATATGATATAATCATTATAACAAATTGTGATTGTAATCCTAAAAATATAGTGAAATTTCTTTGCAGGAAGTAACCCTATTTTAGAGTAAACCTGAGTAAATTCTTGTGTGTATATATTTTTTTTCTTCTCTATTGTGATTATTCTAGTTCTTTTCTCAGTATAATCCATTACCCTCGAAGATCAACAGTGACATCCTATCTTCGACATGTCTCAAACTCAAGGCCTTTCATTCTCAAATATTACTGCTTACCACTAAAATGGAAAGGCTCGACTATATATGGTTCTAAAGTCTAAACTGCCAGCTTTGTTACAAGTAATTATAAGATTTATATTATAAAGCAAAGCATCATCAGCCATTAATTTTCATATAAATATATATAATATATATAAATATATATATATATATTTATATATTTATTAAAGCTCATGCGCCTTAATGCGCGCTCCAACCGTTACCGTAACGGAATTCTGACTCCACTTGATTGGCTGCATGAGCACTGTAGCAAGAATTTCGTTATGGTAACGGTTGGAGTGCGCATTAGCAAAACCGTGTATATATATATATATATATATATATATTTATATTTATATTTATATCAATTGAGTCGTCCTCAGAAAGGCAGCACTCAGGCCTATAAATACCTCTCTGCCTCGCCTTATAAGTATACATTATTATTATTGAATTCAAGAATATTATAATCTGAACATTCTTTGATATTACAATATGTCGTCCATTGGAGCGAATTATGCTCGTATCAACATTCAACGACAACTGCAGAAGGAGGAATTGAAGAGAACGGAAGAGGAAAGAGCTCCAAAAGAGGGCGGAGGAGTGGAAAAAATAGCTGAAGACCAAAAGGCCGGCAAGAGTAATAGAGTGCACCCTGCTGGCAAACTCATGTCACCACCTGGTTCTGCTAAGGGTTATGTGCATAGGAAAGATTGATCTTGTGTAGCCGACGGCTATGTATGTTCGTCAAGCATTTTATTACTCGAAATAAATGGCCTTAATTTTCTCTGTCATGTACCTCGACCCTTTTTTTTTTTTTTTTTTTGGTTTATTTAGGAATAGTATACGAATCGATTTACATGTACTCAACCGTTGAAGAGGGGATCAAATCTACGAGGGGATCAATCGATTTACAGTATATTATAGACCTCACCTTAACCGTTAAGCTAGTCACATTCTAATTTCTCAAGATAATTAAATTGAAAGATAGAAGGGGCTTCATATTTCGAGTCACATGTTATATCTCGAGTACATACTCTGGATGATGTCTAGTCTTTTAGGGATATATTATAGAGCCACAGAACTGTTATTAAAAAATTGATAAATAGTGTTGTCAATGAAGATATAGAAATATGAATTTCTAGCTTTGTGACGTCACTTATATAAATTTAAATTCTAGGGTGGATCAAATTATTAAAACAAAATAGTCAACGTATATGCATGGGTCTAATCAGAATATGACTTGTAAAAAAAATAAAATTAGAAATATAAATATATATATATATATATATATATATATGTGTGTGTGTGGACTTTTCAAGAAAGACATGTGAAAATACAAGAAATTAATAAAGAACTTTGAGAGAAATAAAGAATTCACTAATTAATTTTATAAGGAAACTAAATTACAGAGAAAACAAAAGCGTCTGTACAAATATATAATATTACCATGTTGCAAGTATATCTTTATTATGAAATAATGTTTTTTTTCTTCCATTTTTCTACTTAAAAAAATATGTGTCACGAGAAGAGTTCCGTTTGAAAAATAGAACACATGTCATGCATGCATCGCATATACGTACCCAAAAGGCATACGTATAAAATGTAATAATACCATGTTATAATAAAAAAGAATTTAAAATTACATAAAAATTTTGAATACCTTGCTATTCACCAAGTAGGGGTAGATCTACGTTTTTTGTGGCACTAAAATTTCATAAAAATATATGTAAATAATTACATATCTATGTATTGACCTCATAAAAATTTTAAGATTTGTTTCCTAGAATTAATATATTTATACTTTTGACCTAAATAAAAAAATTGGTCTAAATCCGTAAATATATATAGTTTGATTTGATGAAATTTATTAATTTGTGTACTACAAGTTTAAAATACAAATGAGATCTGAAAATCATGATGAAGTATGAAAGTGCCACACCATTCATTATGGAAGTACCAAAGCTGTATCCATGCCTGAATTAAATTTAAATCTTATCATTCATTTTTACGAGAATGGAAATAAAAAAAATTGAATAATTAGACGAACGTTGAGTTCATTTTTAAAAATGGAGCATGTCTATATAACTATATTTATTTTGAACTCACCTAAGAATATGGTCAAGTGATTCGTAAATGAGGCCTACATAATTTAAAATACCTAATAAACTAACAATAATCATTTATATTTAATGACAAAGAAAATCATTTCAAATGACAAATAAATAGTAATAAGAGAGAATATAATTAACTAAAAATTTTATTTTTTTATTTATTATTTATTTATAATATTAATTATTATTAAGTAAAAGTTTTAAATAAAGCTATCAAAATGGATTAGGCCTCAACCCATCCTTTCCCATATTTTCAAAGGATTAGGTAGTAAAAATATAATCTTAATTGTAACAAGGGCTTTTTAGCCCCTTCCTTAAGCGTCGAAGTCGGATTTTGAGAGGAGTGGTTTGGGCAATCCCTTAGAGCCAAAGGTATTTGAGTTATGTTTCATTTCTTAAATTAGTAAAAAAATTTCTAATTGTTAAGCGTGAAATGAATTAAATCAAATAATTTTTTATAATTTACGTAAGTCAAATCAGACATTTAATTACGGACAGAGGGAGTATAATTTATTACATTCATCTAAGTTTTATCATTAAAAAAAAGAAAAGAAAAAAAAGAGATATGTCTTATATAATCTTTTTTTTTTCTTCTTCTTACTCATGTATGTGTTTCTTTATTGAATTGAATCATTTAAACATTAGAGTTATTTACCCCCTTTTCTTTGCCATGGTTGTCATTAACACTGTTATGGATCTTAAATTGAGTTATTCGATTTTATGTTTTGTTTGTATATAATTTCTATATTTTTATCACTTTGTTTATCGATTTCTCTTTTTCTCTTTTTTCTTCAAAATAGTGAGAAATATATTGTTTTAAACATCTTTAAAAAAATTAAAACATTATAAAGCACCAACCCATATCAACCCTTAAGCCTTATAGATTTGAGTTGGATTAGAAATCCTTTAGAAGATGGAGTTGACGTACAATTAATTCCCAAATATACCCAAATTGGTTGACCCAATTTCAATTTTATCCAATTTCTGAAAACATTTCAATTCTATCCAATTGGGTTGCCCCAGTTTCAACCTATATCCAAAAGTCAATTTAAACATTTTTGGGTTATAAAAATTATAACAGAAATGGAAAATTACTTCCTTACCCTTATATCCAAATCGAAACAAGGGCCCCAACGGTTCCGTTTCTCCTATTTCGAAACCGACTCCCCACCTTCTTCACCACCAAACAACCGAAACTCTCTACCTTCTCCACCTTCTTCCCTTCTTCCACTCTCATTTTCTTCACTCCCAACCGAAGCTGCCCTTCATTCCATTTTCGCGCCACACTTTGGTAGAATCCACACTCCGGCGACGGTGCCATTCGCCGATAGATCACTTCTTCATCGCCGCTGCCATTACCGGTAGGTTTTTTCTTCAAACTTATACCTTGATTTTGTGTCGAATATGCTATATGTTGTTTATTTCGATTTTGTATTTTGTTCATGAATTTGAAATTGTATCTCGAAATTATTTGAATCTGTCTCGAAATTGTTTTTTTGTGTATCGAAATTATTTATTGTGTCTTGAAATTGTTTTAATCTGTCTCGAAATTGTTTGGTTGTATCTCGAAATTATTTGAATCTGTCTCAAAATTGTTTGGTTGTGTCTCGAAATTGTTTGCAACTGTCTCGAAATTGTTTGTTGTGTATCGAAAGGGTTGATTCTGTCTCGATTGATCTGTTTTGAATGGTTTGTTATGTCTCAAAATTTTTTGTTGTGTCTCAAAATTATTGGATTCTGTATCGAATTGTTTTTTTTTTTATCTCGAATTGTTTGTTATGTCTCAAAATTGTTTGTTATGTGTTTACTATTTCTAGAAATTGTTTGATTCTGTCTCTAAAGGGTTTGATTCTGTGTCTCGAAAGGGTTTGATTATGTCTCGAAAGGGTTTTTTATGTCTTGATTTTGTGCATTGTTTAACTAAGATTTTGTAGTTTGTTGAAAGTATGGATTATTTTATTGTATTGTGCATGGCTTGTCTCGAAATTGTCTTAGTCTCGAAATTGTTTTTATGTCTCGAAATTGTCTTATTGTCTAGAAAATTGGATTGTTTTCTCAAAATAGCTTGTCTAATTGTCTTATTGTCTCGATATTGGCTTATTATCTCGAATGGCTTGCATTTGTTTTGAATATTGTCTCTAAATGGCTGGTCTAGAAATTATCTCTACTGTCTCGAAATGTTTTTTTGTCTTGAATTTATATTGTTTCACGAAATACCTGTGCTTGTGTCTCGAAATCACTGATACAAGTATCAAAATGGGTTTGCACATTTCTTTTCCTGATGTGCTTGTTATAATTTATTTTTACAATTTCATGACTGCAGAAGAAGAATAAGAGATATGGAAAGAATGGAGTTGAAAGAGATTGGGTCAATCTTCCCACTGAATTGTTGGAGTTGATTGTTTCGAAACTCTGGATTGTTGTTTTCTGATTGGGCCAATCTTCCCATTAAATTTTTGGAGTTAATTGTTTCGAAACTCTAGATTGTTGATGTAGAAAACTTCCAGTTAGCATGTACTTCATGGAACAAAGCAAGAAAGGCCTATAAAGCTGAATATTTTTCTAATAATTGTAGCGAAGGACCGCTTTTTTTAGATGGTTTTGTATCTAGGTATGCTGATGCAGTATGCCTTCGAGATTAAGATATAAAGTAGAGATGTAAGATGTTATTGTTAGTTCTCTTCAAAATTTGAAAAGATTTTGTTGGAATCATAATTGTTATTTCTGTTGGAATCTAAGGTTTTTTTTTTGCCAAATTAGGACTCAAACATTACCCTTTTCTGCATTTTGATCCCTAAGATACTTAGGGACCAAATAAAGACTCAAACTATACCCTTTTTTCAGTTTGGTCCCTAAAGTATTTTTTTGCCAAATTAGGACTCAAACTATATCCACCAGAACATTTGGTTCCTTTAGTGGATTTCCTACAACATATTTCTCTCTATCCCAAATGGATGCAGTCCGTACTCTTTCAAGGTCAACTTTCACAGCTTCTTCCTTAATTCTTTCCACTGCTCGCTTGGTAATAATATCTGACATTGTAGCTGCTATTTCCCTACATTTGTTGAACCAAGCTTGACACAAACTCCTGAAACACTCATGTGCAAATGTAATGGGCAATTTCCGAGCTTTCTTGATCACGTGGTTGAAGAACTCCACAATATTGCTCGTCATTTGGTTGTAGCGATTGTTTGGACAATATGCCCGTGACCAACCCGAGCGTCCTACCTCGACATCCAACCAATGATGAACTTCAGGGTGCATCTCTTTAATGTCTCCAAAATAGAGGTCACATG
>JAOXNR010053793.1:0-13587 GCA_028571225.1 Parsonsia alboflavescens | reverse complement strand
TTTTTTTTTTAATTAAAAGTCAAAATGGGTATAGAATGAAAAGTTAGTTTTAGATATGAGTAATTGTGAAATGTTGTTAAGAATTGAGTAAATAAGAAATTATTGTCTTAATTTGGATAAAAATGAAAATGCCCCAAAACAAAAGGCGTCATTTTTAGGAAAATTGAATCTCCTCAAAACGACGTCGTTTTCCATTCTGCAAGTCACAATTGAGCAGAGTTCACCAGTTTCGCTCGGAAATCTCGAATCCATTTGAAACCCTCAAAACCATTTCTCCACGGAGTCTTGCGGGAAATCCACCGGACAACAGGCGGGAAAAAGATTATTCCTTTACTGTCTGTCTAGGCCAGAAATGATGATTTGATGCAGCTCTGCTTTTCTTCGGTCCGAAGCTGAAGTTTCCTATTGTTCTAGGTTTTGAAGTGCATTTTTTTGAAACGCTTCAATTTCTCCCGCAATTGGTTGAAGGCTTCAGTTCGTGGACGTCCGACGGAGAACATCAGAACTACGGCAGCCTTAACGGCGGCTGTGCTGATCTCCTTTGGTTTGCTGGCAATTATTGCTGGCTTTCTTCTTTTTTTTTTTTTTTTTTTTTAATTGTAATTATTCCGGCACTTTTGCAAATCCCTGTTTCTTGTTTAACTGTTCTGTCCTCCCCAAACATGTAATCCTTTAAACGTTTCACATCTGATAGTTTTACTGGCTTCTCTATGAAATCCTCGGCACCTTCTTCCAAGCAACTGTTATCAACTGGTATCTTCAATGCTCATTGCTTCGTAAGTATTGACTCCGAGATATAATTCACTTTTTGGATTGGAGAATTGCATGTTCCTTACTCGTAACTTACCTTTTTTTTTTCATTTTAATGAGTAGGAAATATGAGGAGATTAGGCCACCCCATGTGGAAGATTTTTGTTACATCACTGATAATATACAAAAGAAGAGGTGGTGAAGATGGAGGCTCATGTACTCAAATTCCTCAAGTTTGAAATGGGCAACCCCACAATCAAGTCAATCCTCAGGTACTTCAATGAGCTATGCTACTGCTTAAATACCACTAAACAATATCCAATCTTGTTATTCTCTTCAAGATTCATTTTGCTGATGTTGCTTTATTTGTTCTTTTGGGTGCAGACGATTCACTCGATTTGCCCAAGGTGATAACAAAGTAAGTTTCCAACTCTTGTTATTGTCATTTTCTTTTCAATTGGAATTGGGACCTCTTTTTTTTCCCTATGAAAATCTCATAGTTAGAGCTATCAAATTGCTTCCTTCTCTTATCTTATAATTTTAGTCCTTATTGTATTTCCTTTTATCTTTTGCAGAATCCTGATTTGTAATTGGAGTTCTTAAGCTACTACCTTGCTGAGCTAAGCTTGTTGGATTATGGCTGTGTGAAGTTTCTGCCTTCTATGGTAGCTGCAGCAGTTATATTCATTTCAAGATTTACGCTTCAACCAAAAGTACACCCATGGGTAGGAAAATTATTTCAATTGTTCAGTTTCAAGCTGATTCCTCTGTGTTTGCTGCCTCTTGCTATACGTGGTCTAGTTTTCTAATTAAGTTATGTTTATTCTATAGAATGCTGCACTACAATGTTACTCTGGGTATAAACCAGCAGACCTAAAGGAGTGTGTCCTCATCATACATGATTTGCAATTAAGCAGAAGAGGAGGCTCTTTGGTGGCATTGAGAGATAAATACAAGCAACATGAGGTACACTCCCAAGTAACATCTGCTTTTAGCAAACTCCCAGGTCACATAAATCTGATATCAACAAAATTCTTTATTGTAACAGTTCAAATATGTATCGACTTTGACTTCATCCCCAGCAGTACGTAATGACTTTTTTGAAGAAGCAAGAGAAACCAGTTTGATAACCTCCTGAGACTAGATAAACTGGATAAGTTCTTCAAGGAGAAAGTCCTATGCCTTGAGGTGGACGATTTGAGCATTTGATTTTGTGATACGCTACTTACGAAGGGATCTTCAAGCTTATTTCATTCATAGATTGTTTTCTCTTATGTTAGTACAAACTGCTTTAGTAGGATGTAATTGAGTAGTGTGAGTTACTTCACTGGTGACAATCGTAGTTGATGAGGATTAGTCTAGCAATTTGTAAGCTTCGCTAACATAGCTAAAGCACTTTCTTGCAGCTGGTGGAAATTTGGATTCGGTTGGCATACTTGTTCATTTTGATTGATTTTGTGATGGTGGACCTGTACAAGAAAGTTTGGATAGGATAGGAATTGTTGCAAGGTACAAAATTTCTTTCAAAATAATGAAACAGAAATTTTTCCTAGCACAACTACTACTGAATTTTGTATCTCAAACCCTCAAATGAGTAATACTCTTTTGGTAAATCTTTGGTGGAACTAAAAAGGAACAAGTTGATCCAGAAAAAATATATACATAATTACTCATAATAGTAAAGAGATGGGATGATAGAATATCTGAGGACGTTTAGCTAGAGAGCTTTCTCCAGTGTGGCAATTCTTTGAAGGCATATTTTAGAAATCAAGAACAGTTTTCTTCTGCAAATCTACATAATCTAAGGCATTGCCAAGGGTGAAGTCATACACATTTGAGGTAAACTTAGTGATGCAAGTCTTAAGTGATGTAAACTTATGTTACTCCTGGACAATGTGTGGACAACTAAAAGAACCATTTTGGGTCAGTTGCGATTCTGTGAACAGAGAGTTTCGTGTTCGCATCCTTTCCTTCCAAATTTCAGATCAAGAGGAACTATGGAGTAGAGACTTGAGAGGCTTGCAGCTCTGCTAGTAATCTAAATAAGTTGGAACCTTTTTAATCCATTTCCTGAATAAAATGAAAGGAGGAAATTCCCAAATATATCCAAATGGATTAATCCAATTTTAATTTTACTCACTTTCTGAAAACATTTCAATTCTATCCAACTGGGTTGCCCCAATTTCAATCTATACCCAAAAGTCAATTTTAACATTTTTGGATAATAAAAATTATAACAGAAATGAAAAATTATTTCCTTACCCTTATACCCAAATCAAGACGAGGATACAATCAGTTCCTTTTCTTCCCATTTCGAGACCAACTCCCCACCTTTTTCACCGCTAAACAATCGAAACTCTCCACCTTCTCCACTCTTCATATTTCTTCTACTCTCACCATTTTCTTTCCTTTCTTTCACTCTCATTTTCTTCACTCCCTACCGAAGCTATCCCTCATTCCATTTTTGTGACACACTCCAGTAGAATCCACACTCCCACAATGCTGCCATTTGCCGGTAGATCACGTTGTCGTCGTCGTCGCCATTTCCATTATTGGTAGGTTTTCTCTAAACTTAAACCTTGATTTTGTGTCGAATATGCTAAATGTTGTTTACTTCGATTTTGTATTTTGTAGAAACTGTCTTGGACGATTGTGCATGAGTTCGAATTTTGTATCTCAAAATTGTTTGTTGTGTCTCGAAATTGTTTGATTGTGTCTTGAAAGATTTTGATTGTGTCTCAAAATGTTTCTTTGTGTCTCGAAAGGGTTTGATTCTGTCTCGAAAGGGCTTGATTCTGTCTCTAAATGTTTCTTTATGTCTTGAAAGGGTTTGATCGTGTCTCGAAATTGTTTAATTATGTCTCGAAATGTTTCTTTTGTGTCTCGAAAAGGTATGATTGTGTCTCAAAATGTTTCTTTGTGTCTCGAAAGGGTTTGTTTGTGTCTCGAAAAGTTTAGTTTGTGTCTTGAAATGTATAAATTGTGTCTCGTTTGTGTCTCGAAATGACTTGGTGTCTAGAAAAGACTACTGTATGTCTCAAATTGTTTACTTTATGTCTCGAAATGTCTGTTGTGTGTCTTCAAAGAAATGTAATTGAAAGTATGGGTTAATTTAGAAACCGCATATCTCGAAATGTGTTGAGTGTGTCTAAAAATTATTTTTTTGTCTCGAAATTCTTTATTAACTAATTTAGAAACTGCTGAGGTATGGATCCCATCCATCACACCTTTTAGTTCTGACAAGATCCTACCGTGCCTGCTGGGAACACGCTTTGCGCACACGTCAAGTTTTCGATAATTACACAAACGATGGACTAGCTACGGCGCCATGGGGCACTGGAGCGTTTTGAAAGAGGCCTTTCGGACACATGGTAGATCTTCCCGTTTATTGTGGAGGGTACCATTCCAGGGCTACCCTACATATCTTGAGATGGAAGGTCAATCTGGAGGGTGCCCGGCCCGACGAGATCTGGTTATTCAGTAGAGGCCAGTTACACCGACTGGACCTCCAGGAGTACGCTCTCCTCACCGGTCTACGTTATGGGATAGTAGACTGGCATATTATTGAGATGGGACCAAGTCAGGATGGAGCCATGGCTCAATTGATTGGGGTGAATCCAGTTCCTCCACGAATAGTCTTGCAGAGGTGGTAGGCCATGGCCGTGGGATAGTTGTCTGTCGATGATGCCCTCAGATTGGCATACAACATCATCATAGGTCACCGAATTATAACCCGAGAGCAGACTGTAGACATACCCTTTTACGTATGGAAGATGTTGGACTAGTTGGAGGCTATAGAGTTGTTCCCATGGGGAATGATCTAGTAGAGCCACACGGTGCATTCCTATCAATGGGCCATCTAGGAGGACTTCTCGAAGAGACACTTATACCCCAACTGTTGGGTGTTGCTTGTAAGTTTTCATATTATTAATTAGATTCATTTATCAATGGTGTTTTTTTACATATACAGGCACCCATTTCTCATAAATCCCAAATAAGTAAGCCAACTATTCATTTCCTCCCATCTGGTTTCCCTCATCAAATCAGCCCATCCTAATTCGAATTCAAATGCAGTCTCACTGTTGCAAATGATGTCCTTGATTCGATGGTAGTTGTCACGATATGCTATTGAATCAAGTTTTTCCAAAAACTTGTTCAGAATATGCCATATACAGAACCTGTGAACCGTTGAGGGAAAAGTATGTGCTATTGCCTTTGTCATTACTGGATCCTGGTCTGTAATAATTGTCAATGGTGCACTCTTGGCATTGCCTCCAACAACTGATTATACAACCAAATGAATGATTCTATTTTTTCATCACTTAGGAAGGCACATCCAAAAATAGTTGTCTGACCATGATGATTTACTCCACTAATGGGAGAAAAAATCATACTGTATTTGTTCGTGTTATACGTTGTATCAAACACAATAACGTCTCCAAAGACATTATAAAAACTCCTTCCAATCGGATCAGCCCAAAAACACCTTACCAACTTGCTTTTCTCGTCAAGCTCATAGGAGAAAAAAAAATGAACCATCTCTTTCTTTCACTTCAAAAAATCCTTCCAACAAACTTCCTGTATCTATCCATTTCTCCTCTTCTTCCACCAGTGATTTATAGTTCCGAAAATCTTTTTCGGTACACCCCATGTTTTGTGCCCCACTGGATTGAATTTCCATAATTCTAATTTTTTGGCATGTAGGAACATTTGCCTCAGAAAATTGTTGATTTAATGCTCTTTTTGCCGCCAATACTTTCCTGTGAGACCTTAAAAGATGCACCTTCGAGGGTGTAGCTAGCGGATGATTGTGCTCCTCAACAAATGTACTAATGACCCAACAAGGTCTTGTTTGGCTTTTAACAATGGTTAGCCTTGCTTTACATCCAACTCAAACCACGGATCAATTCCTGTCCACATGTTGTGCAGTATCATCTTTCTGCTTCTTCCAACAATCATTTGTCTTCCCTTCCTTAGAGCAAACAAATTTCTTCCACACCATTTCTCTGTTGCCAGGCTTATACGAGTGCTTGCTTGACCTTGAACTAAATCCGCATTCTCTTGCTTACAAGTGTAGTGAACACTTCTTGTGATGAGGTGCCTTCTTCCATTTTGCAGGTCTGCCAAAAAAAAAAGATTATAATGCAGAAAATCTGCCGAAATTTATAGGTCTGCCAAAAATTTACAGATCAAAATTTACCTAATCCACTCAACCCAAGAGATTTATGTAGAACAAAAAATGTAAAACATTCAGGAAACACCAAAAGAAACCAAAGATGCCTATGTCTAATTTTTCATCAAAAAAGTGATAGAATTGAACATTTGAAGAAATGAGAAGTCAAAGCAAATACATATCGAGAGTTGACTTTCCATTTTATTTGTCCAAATAACTGAATTATAGTTCACTCCCCCTAGCCCTCTGATGTCTTTTAAGTTCATTTGGTAACTTAGTGGCCCCTGAAATATCCTACTTGGTAATAATAATTTAGTTTGGTCAATTACAGTATGGTATTTTCTATTTTTATCTTTTTTCCACTTTCAGATATAAACTGTATTTTATTTCTCACACACCCTTCTTTTTAGAATATCCAAGTAGGAAAGGTACACTTGGAAATATTTACAAAAATATGTCTTATCTTAACAAAGTAATACATTGACGATTGAATTAAACATTTAACCGGTATGCTTAACAGGTAACAGAAACAAATTTGCATTAATATGTAAGTAGAATTCAAACAGTCATTTCTTTAAAAAATGAGATGGATAAGATGGAAACTCAATTGTCCTTGCTGCTGAAAAAAGTAAGATGATGAGATTTAGACATTTTATGCCAATCTAGTGACGCAGTCGGAAGACAGAACCTGAAGGTTCGTTCTTGTTCAGAAACGTGCAAAACAAGAAATGTAAAAGAGACTGATTCAATTTTCCCTCTAATCAAACTCCAACACAAGTAGTTAGAAGACGAAAATTAAATCAAGCGAAGAATGAATTTTCGAAGTATTCGAAAATCGAAAAAGCCGAAAAGGTGGCAACTTTAATTCAAAAAAAAACTGCGGAAAAACAACCAACAAAAACAATTCTTAAAGCCAAAAAACAAACCCTAACCCTAATCGGAAACGAAAAGTAAAGAAATTGTTAAAATACCCCTAGAAAACAATAAATTACGAAACTATCACCTAAAACTGTAAAATTCAACAATGCCACTAAAAACAAAAAATTGCCCAAAACACTATCCAAACAACTCCGGATGGCTGAAAAACACCTTGCAACACAGCATAGCGGTGACTTTGGTTTGTTGGGCCGTTTCGGGTCACCTAGTCAGATTTAAGCCCGAGCTCATTCCAGTCGCCTCGGGAATCGTGCCCGACATCAATTGGGTATTTTAAGCAGCTCACGTCCTCTTCTTCAAAAGTTCTGAACATCATGGAGCTGATTGTGGAATCGAAACTTGCTGAACCGACACCTACTCTGTATCCGAACTACCTTGATCAGCAACCAGCTCTGCGGCAGGCTTCCCCTCCTGAATGGAGCTTGTCCTCAAGCTCAGATTATCACCATGAAAAGACGTGAGATGCTGAACATTAAAAACATTGGAAATACTAAACTCGTCCCGTAATTCAACTCGGTAAGCATTAACACCAAATTTCTCCAGGATTTGGCATGGGCCAACCTTCCGATCCTTTAGCTTATGATACTCACCAGTAGGATATCGTTCTTTGGACAGAGAGACCCAAACCAGATCACCTACCTCAAACTGGACATCTCGCCTAGACTGATATGCATGCAACTTGTACTGAGCATAAGCTTCCTCCAGATTTGCTTTGACAGTTGCATGAATGGACTATAGGTCAACCAGACGATCCTCCACCTTCCTTGGAGCCGAACCATGATCAGGAATAGCAAGGTCGAGAGGACCTCTCGGATTTCGATCCAAAACAATCTGAAAAGGAGAAAATTTGGTGGACCTATTCACTAGAGTAGTTAAGCTCGAATTCAATCTTTGCAAGCACATAATCCCAAGTCCCAAAAGATTTGACCTGCGCCCTCAACATGTTCCCCAAGGTGCGAGTCACCACTTTCGTCTGGCCATCCTTCTGTGGATGGTATGGACTGCTAAACTTCAGAGTAGTCTCCATGGGCTTCCAAAGCCCTCACCAAAAATGGCTCATGAATTTCCTATCCCTATCAGACAGGATACTTCTTGGCAATCCAAATCTCCGCACCACATCCCCAAAGTACAAGTCGGCAATTTTGCTCGCATCCATGGAATTCTTGCAAGCAGTGAACATAGCCATCTTGCTAAACCTATCCACCACGACCATGATGCTGGCAAACCCCATCTGCTTTCGCGGCAAACCTAATACGAAATCTATTGACATATCCATCCATGGCTCTTCCGGAATGGGTAAAGGTGTATAAAGACCCTGATTAGTGCCCCCTCCTTTCGACACCTAACAAACTCGGCAATGCTTGACGAAATCTTGGGCACTCTTATCTATACCCAGTCAGTAAAATTTCTCCTTGATCAAGCTGGTTGTCTTGTCCTTGCTGAAGTGCCCGTGTGAGTGCAATACCTGAAGGATCAACAATCTCAACGATGTGTCAAGAATACATAAGCAGTTACCTCAGAAAAGATAGGTACCATGAACCACATAATCACACCGTTCCTGCTGCTCTACGGCCTTCACAATAAGATCAAAATATGCATCATCCCGTAGCAACTATCTCAATCCCTCAAAGCCCAAGGTGGTAACCCGCATCATGTTAAGAAACGACCGACGTCTACTCAATGCGCCAGCCACCTTATTCGCAACTCCTGACTTATGTTTTAAGGTGAATGTGAACTCCTGAAGTGCTGACACCCACTTGGCATGCCTATCACTAAGTCGATGCTGCCCCTGAAGAAACTTCAAAACTTGGTGGTCAGAGTACAACACAAACTCCCGCTGTATCAAATAATGCCGCCAATGTTGAAAAGCTCGGACTATGGTATAGAACTCAACATCATAAGTTGAGTAGTTCAACTTCGGCCCTCCATGTTTTTCTCCGAAATAGGCCATCGGCTGGCCCTATTGGCCCAAAACTGCTCCTATTCCCACCTTCGAAGCATCACAATCCACTTTGAATACCTTATCAAAATTCGATAGGGCAAGTACTCGGGCACTCATCAGCTTTTCCTTTATAGCATCAAATGCCTCTTGAGCAGTCTTTGTCCATTCAAACACCTTGGCGTTGTAAAGATCAGTCAGGGGTGCCATCAACACACTGAAATCCCTGATAAACCAACGATAGAAACTTGCTAATCCATGAAAAGATCGAACCTTTGTTGCACTCTTTGGTACTGGCCAGTCACGGATTGTCCTAATCTTAGCATCATCCGGCTGAATCCCACTTGCCGAAACCACATACCCAAGAATATAATCTTGTCGACCATCCAACTGCATTTCTTCCGATTGGCAAACAAACTGTGATCTCGCAAGATAGCTAAAACTAACAGTAGGTGCTGCAGATGTTCTTCCTTCGCCCGACTATACACAAGTATGTCATCAAAGTAAACTACCACAAAATCGTTGAGGAAAGGGCGCAGTACCTGATTCATGACCCTCATGAATGTGCTAGGCGCATTCGAGAGACTGAAAGGCATGACCAGCCACTCGAAGAGCCCGTCCTTAGTCTTGAAAGCCATCTTCCACTCATCTCCAGGTTTGATTCGGAGTTGATGGTAGCCACTTTTCAAGTCTATCTTTGAAAAGATAGTTGCCCCACTGAGCTGGTCTAACATGTCGTCGAGTCGTGGAATCGAAAACCAATACTTAATCATAATACGATTGATGGCGTGACTGTCCACGCACATTCTCCATGTGCCATCCTTCTTTGGTACCAACAAAGCAGGCACTGCACAGGGATTGATGCTCTCCCAAATAAACCCTCTATCAAGTAACTTCATCACTTGTCGCTTCAGCTCCTCATGTTGCTGTGGGGACATCCGGTAATGCGCTTTGTTCGAAGGATAGAACCCGGCATTAGATCTATCTGGTGCTGGATGTCTCTCAAAGGAGGCAACCTAACCAGTAACTCATCCGGCAACAAGTTTGCAAATTCAGTCAACAACTCCTGAACTTGTTCTGGAATCTCCAACTTGGCCTCACTGCTGTCCAATGTCAACAAGTCAGTCGCAACTAAAGCAAAACAAAACTCGGACTCAGTTACCTCTTCTTCAAACTCCTTCCATGGCAGGCAAATAATTGTCTTCTTACTATCAACCATTCCTTCTCACATGGGCTGAAATACCACTTTCTTTGGCCCTTGATTGATAGTATAACCGTGCGTGAACCTATCATAGGTCACATGATTGTCGTATTGCCATGGCCTACCGAGTAGCAAATGAGAGGCATCCATCGGACGACATCACAGTAGATAGTGCTAGAATACTGAGGTCCAAACGAGAATTCCACCCTGCACCGCTCTAAAACCCTGACGTCGGTATCATTATTTAACCACCCCAACTGGTAGGGCATTGGATGAGGTTCTGTCTTCAACTGAAACTTCTGCATTGCCGTTTGTGAGATTACATTCTCACAGCTCCCTGTATCAATAATCACACGGCATACCTTAACTTTAATTGTGCACCGGATTGTGAAGATGTTTCTCCGCTTCCAATCTTCATCGGCTTTGGGTGCTAAACAAATCCTCCTCAGAACAAAACTATCTCCCCGGATATCTTCAGGTGCGACATAACACATATCCTTCTCTTCATACACATCATCATCAACATACCCTTTTGAGTCATCTTCGGCACCCTCCTGAATCAGTAATTGATACCTTAGCCTCGGACATTCATTCACATAGTGCCCTAGGTGCTGACATCTGTGGCACTTCACATTAGCTTTATTATTGGTGGTAGATTTATTCGGTGTATTACCTGACCCTTGGCTGAGCTGTGCACTATCTCGCCCGAACTGATTTTGGGCTGAAGAACCACCCACTGGTGTTGTTGAAGAGCTACTTTTTGGAGAAACATGGGGAGGAAGAAAGCCTCTTCCAAATCCAACACTTCTTTCGCTAGCCCTCGCTAGACTCTTCTCCACGACTTGTGCCTTTGTCTGCGCATCCGTGATAGTGGTAAAGGTATGGACCTATAAAGCATCCTGAATAACAGGTCGTAGCCCATGGAGATAACGTGCCACGAGCTGTTCCTGAGTTTCACGCAATTGGTTCCTTGCCATCATCCGGTAAAACTCAAGCATGTATTTTTCGATGCTTCGAGAACCCTACGTCAAGCTTTGAAGATTCTGGAACATAGTCTGCCGGTAATTGAAGGGCAAAAACTCCTTGCACATCTCTCTCTTGAACTCCCCCCAATCGTCCAAAACTGGAAGCCCATCTAGGTATCTCTGATATCGGAAAGATTGCCACCACGCGGCAGCCCTGTCCTTGAACCTCATTACCACCAAAGATACTTTCTTTTCCGCCGGAACCTCCTTTAACGAAAAGAGTTCATCCACTAAGCTCATCCAATCTAAGAATTCTTCAGGCCCCTCCTGAAAATTCCAAGACCTCCATCTTAAACCTTAGATCCCAACGAGGAACAACTGGTTCTCGTTCATTATCTCTTGCCGGTTGGTAGCCGCCCCTCATTCCCCTCGGTCGAACCCTAGGTTGTTCACGCGGCGGCGGCCTCCCGAAATCTTCGTCCACCCCTTGACGCAATCCTTAAAATTCAGGCTGTTCTGGTTGTCGGCCTGTCGCCAGACGCTGCACCATCTATGTCAAATCTTGTATCTATCGTTCACGGCTCTCCCTCTCTAGCCACATCACCCTTCGCAACTCCTCCCTGTCGCTCTTAAACTCTTCCCGATCCTGTTGTAATGCTTTGACTAATGCAGCAAGGTTCTGTTCGAGATTACTTCCTGCCATGGCGGATCTGGGCTCTGATACCAACTGACACAGTCGGAAGACAGAACCTGAAGGTTTGTTCTTGTTCAGAAACGTGCAAAACAGGAAACGAAAAAAAGAAACCTAATTCAATTTTCCCGCTAATCAAACTTCAGCGTAAGTAGTTAGAAGGATGAAAATTAAATCAAGTGAAAAATGAATTTTCGAAGTAGTTAAAAATCGAATAAGCCGAAAAGGTGGCAACTTTAATTCAAAAAAAACTGCGGAAAAACAACCAGTGAAACAATTCTTAAAGCCAAAAACAAACCCTAACCCTAATCGAAAACAAAAAATAAAGAAGTTGCTAAAATAACTCTAGAAAACAGTAAATTGCGAAACTGTCACCTAAAATTGTAAAATTCGACAATGCCACTGAAAACAGAAAATTGTCCAAAACTCCATCCAAATGACTCCGGATGGCCGAAAAACTCCTTGCATCACAGCATAGTAGTGACTTTGGTTCGTTGGGCCGTTCTGGGTCACCCAGTCAGATTTGAGCCCTATCCGAGCTAGTTTCAGTCACCTCGTTAATCGTGCCCGGCATCAATTCTGTGTTTTAAGCAGCTCACGTCCTCTTCTTCAAACGTTCTGAATGTCGTGGAGCTAATTGTGGAACCAAAACTTGCTGAACCGACACCTGCTCTGTATCCGAACCACCTTGATCAGCAACCAGCTCTGCGTCATCTACTAATAACCATAAAGTGTCAATTGGTCTTTCTCCTTCATATCAGTCATTTAACCCTATATTTGGAAAGTAAAAGCTGATCAAGTTGAAAAAGAGTATTAAAAGAAACAGATATGTATTTAGCTTGAGCACAGATTTTGTTTAAAGTTCTGAATTAGAATATAGTGTTAAAACATCATGGCTTCCAAATACCTGACATTTGTTCACACTTACCCTAAAGTCATTTGACCAAAACTTGTAGGGACAGATAACATCAAACCAAAGGCCATTCTAAAAAAATCAAATGACCAAAACATGTCATGTTCCTAGAACATACTATCTTACATGCAAAACAAACATATAAACTAAAAGGTTGTTGCCAGAAAGAAAATTTGAGAGAGAAGGATAAGCATTTGAGCTGAAATAATCAATAAAATGTGGATAAAATTATCTATTTTATATTGGTTTAACCCAAATCAATATCAAATGTTCTGTTTTCATATGTTAAGACTCTACCTAGTATTCCACAGAATTGCTATCGCCTATTACCAAGTAATCCAATTAAAACTCAGAATATTGCTTCAAACTTTTGATGATTCAAAAGCTCATGCTGTCACTTTAAGTTTAACCTCTATGAATCAAAAAGGTTGATGTAGCTTTATCTCCACCACTCCCAACATACAAAATGAGAAGGCAAAGAAGCAATTCCTTCAGGTATGTTCAGTTAACTAAAAGACACCATTCATTATCATCACAAAGTTTCATGTCACTCCTATTGGAAACATAGGATTGCAAATAACAAGCACAATTAAGAAAGAAATACTAAGAATTGGACTCAAAACTGTCCGAAAGCATTCCTGCTCCGGTGCTCCCCATATATTAAAGTGCAATCCCGCAAGATTTCAAAGTTTACTTTTAAATGCATGCAGGCTTATAAAAACATCCTAAAGAGGAAGAATTTCCCACGAGTCCAGAATGACTAATATTAACCAAAAATTACATCTTCGCGACTGGCAAAAAAAGGCACAGAATATTTACATTTCTTTAAACAAAAAAGCAAAAAACGGAGAAACATACAAAAGAAAAGAAAATTCTTTTTTTAGTTTTGTCTCATGACAATTTCTATAATTTTGAAACTCTTCATTAGGAATTAGCATAACTTCCTTATAGAATATTTGACTTAATTCACTGAATGTAACGTTTCACGAACCAATTAACTTCCATATATAATTGAACCC
>JAOXNR010053792.1:0-13590 GCA_028571225.1 Parsonsia alboflavescens | reverse complement strand
ACTTACCAAAAATAAATTTATTACGGATGTACAAGCTAATATAAATTTTGAAAAGATTTTTAAACAATGATTTCCGATTATACCTTCATTTTAAATGAATCCAAGCATTTGCCGTCTGAAAGCACTAATGTTATCAATCATAAATTTTTTTTATGGGCCAAAAATGTCAAGAATAAAAAATTTAAAAAAGATATTAAAAAAGGATCAAACTTACCAAACATAACTTTGATGGGGACTTAAAAAAGGTCAATTTTTCAATGTAATATTTTCATTCTTCAAAGTTCAAAGTAATTATCAGAGAAATTTTAAAACACTTGACGTTGTTTTCCTGCATGATTCAATATTTATTAAAAATAATTTTAACTATAAATATTTATTATAAAAGGAAAAGACTCTTTCTTTTGGACAGGCATTAAGATTTCATTTTATTGTTGTGCAATGCCTCATGGTTCAAACTTCACATTTAATTTAATCATGAAAATATAAATTTTATTCTTGCCAAAGAAAACGAATATATTCTATTTCAATAATCCTTTAATCCAATATTGAAAAACAATTTCAAAGTTGCTTCCTTGTCACTGTTTAAAACAAATTCCACGAGCGTTAAAGGTGACCTCACGTTGCTTTTTTAACATTTTTTTAATGTATTTTGACATACATACATACATATATATATATATATATATATTTATTTATTTATATTTATATAACAATCAAAATTAATAATTACATTCTTTTTATTTAAAAATAATATATTTGATCCAATATACCTAGAGTTTACTCTAGTCAAAATTTATGATCTGACTCAATATGAATCACACGATTCAATGGATTGGATCCATAATAAAATTTTCCTATATATAAAGCATTAATAACTACAGTATAAATTTAAATGACCCTTACCTTATCCCTTTTCTATCTGTGTTATGTATCCTTAGACGAATCTTGATCAAATCCCGTCAAATTAAAGGTCAATTTGGAGGTTAACTTTCAACGATTTAAACTTTTAGATAAGGTAAAAATTTCACAAGAGCGGAATTTGTGCAAAAATAAAAATATAGCGGTAGCATGAAGGCAACACAGTCTAACTTCTTGCTTCCGTCGATTAGAAAAAGTAAAGAAATTAGAATCGTCAATAAGGGATTGAGCCAGACCAATAAATTGAGAAATTTGTAAGGTCTTGAAGAACTGTATTGGGCTAGACTTTATATGACCTTTTTAGACATTGGGTCAAATTAGCTAAGCCCTTTAAAATCTGTGGTCCTTAACCTAGGGACTGATGATTCATAAATTGATTTGGGCTGGACTTTGTGACATATAGAATCTTAGGCTTTGCTTGCAAAGAAACTAACTCCGTATAGCTTGAGGGCCCTGTCGGAACCTTGCCGACGTTCTAGCTGGTGGGTTGACGGTCCTCTTCTGGACTATGGACGGGGTTGGTGGAGAAAACCTTGTTACGTCCCTTACCACTTCTTTCTCTTCCCAGACTTGTCCATAATATCGATATGAAAGATGGAGGTGAAAGGGGAAAATTGGGCTTTTCAGGAAAATTGTTCTTTTTCTAGGAAATTACTTAAAGATGCAAGTATACACCAAAGAAGTGGTTTTTTTAAGATGAACAGTGCCCAAAAACCTCCTTCATTTCCCGATAATAGAATCAACTGATGAAGCAAGAAATTTCTAAGATTGATCTAGGCTGGACTTTGTGCTATCTAGAATCTTGGATGCTACCTACAAAGAAACAGGATGGAGAGTCTCTCCTGGATATGCTCCAAAGCTCTTCCAAAACTTAAGTTAGAAGGCTTCAATATGAAGGTTTGCAGACAAGATGCTTGAAGAAGAAGTGTATAAAAAACATACCTTCATTCTATCATGTAGAGCTCTATTCATAGGAGAAATTGAATGGAATATCCATTATTTTGAAGACTTCGCAAGTGGTCCTTGACCTAAGCATGGTACTTGGTGCACTTACTCGCAATATTCCCTAAATATCTTAAGCATATAGGGTAAGCATTTTAATCTTATTGGCCACCTTAATATCCTTTGTACTTGCTCACATTTAATGAATACGGTTCAATAGGACGATGACAAAGGTTACGTTGTTATCTTTGAATGGTATTACCACTTGTTTGTAAGGGATACATTTTACTCATTTCTTGTAGATACTTGAATCTCGTTAACGTCGAGAACATATATAACAGTTTTACCCAATCTCGCTTCACCACGGGATAAATTATGAGGACTCCGAACTAGCTAGACCAAGTGTTTATCCCGCTTGGTCCTTAAAATTTTTGAAAAACTGAGTTCATTATCTCGAAATTACAGGTGTAGTCCCTTTTTAACTTGAGTTATCCGTTGGGCCTCTATAGATCCTCATTATAAGAGCTCCTGTTGGTACAAATCTCAGTTGGGCAGAACACTAGATGGCCCAATTATTTCTAATACCACTCAACTGATAGGGTCGAATTGACCCGTATTGATAACTCTAGTTTTTAGTTACAATTGCTAGAAATTTTATTGGTTTGATCCTCTCTCAATATTCTATCGTGTTATAAGTTGTTTTCTTTTCTCTTTCAGTGTATATTTTCCATTGGAATGAAGCTCGATCACATCTATATGCTGAAAATGAGAGATTATTCTACACCAAATGGATAATGTGACAAACTATGAACAGACAACTTTTGAGAAAAAAAGTGAATACTTCGAATATATGTGTCCTTGAAATTGGATCCCCCCAAAAAAATTCAGAAGCAAGAGATGATTGAAGTTTGAAGGCATTAATGAGGAAGAGAACTAAGAAGAAATTTGCACATGGGAAAGGGGGACAATACTCACATGAATCAAACATGGGGCATTCCTCTTCTTGTTTCCTGCTTTCAAGACACATTCTCTCTATCCCTCCTTCCTCTTTTGCTTCTTCATCTCATTATAGCCTTCTTCATCTTATCCTCTTCTTTCTTACCCAAATTATGCATGTCACAACTTCAAAATTCCATATGTCATTGCTTCTCTGGTTATTAATTATCTCAAATAAATCTTCTCATTCAATAAATATCTTAGATTAACATGAAAGTCCATAACTGCTATATGAAAATACAAATGAACGATTAAACATATATGAGTTTCTTTATTACAACATCTCCCACCATCTAAGTTGAATATTTAGTATTTATATTTAAGCTACTCAAAATTAATTTCTGGTGGAGAGAAAAGAAAAGAGATAGAGGATGTGACATTAAATGGAGCGAGTGCAGTTCTTGAACTAAAAGTGGTAACGGCAGAGAATGGAATGGCCCATTGCGTTTCTGTTATGGTTGCCTTCTTCAAAGCAGAAAATGGTTGCCAGAGACAGATGAGCCAGGTTTTGTGTGCAGAAATTTATGGATCATTTCGTGTCCGGTAATGAGGGTGCAAAATGGGGTCTTCAGCTACCTTTCTTATCCACTTCATTGCCCATACATTATTATCCTAGGAGCCCAGAATTTAAGTTGATAATCTATTTTTACATTAAATTAAATTTGTCTGCACCTCTACTGTTTCGTTTCGTTATGAGTGACAATTAGAGTATGTAATAAAATTGAGTTAAACTTAATTTATGTAAACTTTACTTTTAAATCAGTTGATCATACACTTAAAAATAAAAAATAAATAAATATTTGAGTGAAATTCTCACGGAACTTATACTCCAATAATTTTCTTCGTATTTCGTTAGCCTTAATCCAATAATATGGTGTTCGGAAAACCAAACTTCGGATCATGAAGAAGATTCAACTAACCTCCGAATAGTTTATAATTAATCAAACAAGTAAGTGGCACATCCAAAAGTCTCAGTATTTCTCTTCTGTCCTGATAGTAACCCCAACACTCTTTTGACTCCCTCTTTCTTAATGATGTTGATCGACTGAGACACTACTCCCTATCTATAACTTCTTCAGCTCTTTAGTCTTTGCAATATTGACATCTGAACCCGTCTTCTTCGAAGTCTTTTTTTCTGTTTTCTGGGTTAATAAAATTTGAACATAAAAAATAAAAAATAAAAAAAGTGAGACAGGGGGTTGGGTTGTTCAACTCCAGGCTGAAAAAATATTTAACCATTCAACTGCTCCATGATATATCTCCCCTCACAAGACTTCTTCATGGTGGAAGAGAACAAAAGAGGACCATGACACTCATGAGGTATATTTTACTAAGAACTCTGATCAAAGTTTCTGTGTTCAAATCTAATTTAGTTGCTAAATATGTTTACTGGGAAGAATCAATAATGTTAATGTAATTAAGTCACCACAAGCAAAAGAGTAGGTAACAAATGGTATTCACGGCATTGCTTAGCTATGTACCTAAAGGGGACACGTTTATGTAAGTCTAATTTCATGAATAACCTATATGCAAAGAGGTATGTGTCAATATATAGTAGCTGTTAAAATAAACATCAAGAGAAAGAAATATTACAATACCAAGCAAGCAATGTTGCATGATTTAGGATGTAAGAATTCCCTTACGATTCTTCGTCTCTCTGTGCAGACTATATGAATGATTGAACTGCTTCTGGTCCTGAATAAGTTGTTTTTATGTAGATTTTAGACTTTCGATCCTTTTATTGTACTAATTGAATATCTTTTAAATAAAACTTCTTCGTTATCTTCGCTCTCTCATGTACCATTTGTTAATCTTTAATTAATTAATGTGAATGCATTAGAATAGCTAAGCCAGAAATGCAAATCACCGTTTAGGTCTGCAAAGTAATCTTTGAGTGACGGAGAAAATGCCAAGAATCCAAAATATACTCATTAAACTACATGTTTAGGGTTGCAATTGAAAGGCATTCACCAACTATCCACCTAAGAAATTATATCTATAATAATAATTATGCTCAATTATAAGTTAGTTTTTGGTAAAGAAATAATCTTAATTAGGTACAACTAACATAATTTGATTGTACAACAACTAGATTACGAATGTATTGAAGCAGCAGTTAGAGCATTGATACATCACCTTCAACTAGTTTTGCCAAATATATGGTAATGGTAGATATGTGTTTGTTAATTTGTGAATATTTAATTGTCTTGTTTACCTTTTTTTTTTTTTTTGAATAAGATGTATTTTGTTTAATTGGTTGAGAATTATATCTTCATTTGGAAATTGAATGACCTATTTTAACTCATACGAACAAAAATAATGATAACTTTATTTCATTCATAAATTGACATTTTAATAATTTCTTATTAAAATTTTAACTAATCTAGAGTAAAAAAAATTTGTTTTTAAATAATGAAAAATAAAAATATGAATAATGTTTATAAATTTGTTATAATCGAGAAACATTTTTAACCCAACTTGTATATTGTACATTAGGAAACATATAAAAAAACTATAAAGATTTAACTGCGTACTACTCTATAGCATTATCATATAAATAAATATATATATATATATTTTTTTTTTTTTTTAATATTACAAGTTATTGCATGTATGGCCAATTAGTTCAAAAGTTTATTTCTCAAGGTTATTTTGTCCTCCACGCAACGAGTTTTATAGATTAAATTAAGTCGGATTCAATTTTAGTTTTTAATATGTAAATATTTTATAAGTTCCCCTTTCTATTACAATCCTTTTATGATTAGAAAAATTTTGGTTTACCTGTACTTGGCATAATTATTTGCTATTAGAAGAAAAAAAATTGAATTGATATCCAACCTTCAATTTGAAGGAGGAAACAGTAATGCATGAAGAAAATATTTGATAGTCTTTAAGCGAACATATATATATAAATATATATATTTATGATGTGAGTCGCATCGGGCGATAACTTTGAAACGATGTCATTTTAACTTTACAGGAAAAAAAAAATATGCGGACCATAACGATATTGTTTCTGTACGACATCGTACATCATGGCCGTGTTGTATCTATATATATATTTATTTATTTATTTATATAGAATCATGGCCTTGTTCCCATAGAACCCTACACCCACTATGTAGACACACTACCAAACTTCCAATTATTAGCAGCTCCCCACAGTGTTAACTTCCCGGATAATGATTTTTCTTAAACTCTTTAATTTCCCCATATGATATGAAATCAACCAAAATTCAAGGGGAAAAGAAAATATAAAATCCGGAAATTTTCATGTAATTTCGGGTTCAAAACATACGTTCTTTAATTAGATTACTTAGCTTAAATAAAAACAAATAATAAATATTAATAACTAAACATAAAAATTCTTAATAATTAAAAAAGTAACTTAAAATGTTACATGACCCATTTAAATTAATAAAAAAATATTTTTTTCCAGAATCCCTTTCTATTTATATAGAATAAAATATTAAAAATATTTTATTTATCTATTTGATGGATCTTCAATGTATTTCCAAAATATTTACCTAAATAAAAACCCTTGACAGACATATATGTTTGGATCAATTTTCACGCACCTCGACATTATGATCTATTAATCTGTCACTCCACCCATTGAGATGTCCTTATCTTGATTTGTTCTTGGAAATATGAACCAATATTAATAAGTTTCATTCTGGTTAAGGGTAATATAAATACTAGTTACCCACATAGCCATAGGAATTCTTATTATCCCCTGCCATTACGGGACATCCAATACAGCCGCAGCTCCGTTTTCCTGCACGTCTTGCTTAGTAAAGAACTCTAGTTTGACCAATTATATTTCAGAAACAATCTATCTCTTAATAATTCTCTTCACATGGAAGAGATATCTATATGGATATTCTCGGATGAAGTAAGTAACATATGGCTGGTCGGGACCGATAGAGGAGGAGAAGAGTAGCAAAATATCAATGAGACGTACAAGTTGATGACATTGTAATTTTCAAACCCAGCATTATTGATTTTGAAATTCCTTTGCCAACAAGGTAATCGATCCCAAAGAAAGGAAGGCTAACTATTACGTAAAGTACACTTGTAAACAATCATCATCCAGGGAATTGAAATTGAATTTCTTTCATATATATCCAGACTATAGAATGAAGCTGAATATTCGATGTTGAATCTTAGCAATAATTGGCACTTAATTGAGATCAATCATGATACCGCCTGGGTTCTTTCCTTTGCGTGATTAAAAATTCCGTTTTTTTTATTATATCATAACCATACACTAATCATATATGTATACTGGGTAATGTTATGGAGGATTACGAAGTTCAAATTATGAAGTATTCTAGTTAAGTGTCCAATAGTCAATGGTTCTTTTTTTATATAAAAATTATTTTTCAAATATATTTTATAAAGTAAATCCTAAAAAGATAAGTCAAATCCTAAGGTACTTATCAAAAAAAAAATTTTTTTGTTTAGAAAAAATAAAGTTGACCATTAGAAACGTCACAAAAGCACTTCATAATTTGAGTTTCATAGCAGTTTCTTATGCATACCACTGCCAAGAGTTCTACACATGTATAAATGTATAGAGCAATGATTGGTCATCTCATCCATTTTCAATTATTCTAGTGGTAACAAGCAATTCTCTCTATCCAAAAAAACGAAGGGGAAAAAAAAAGGGCATACAATCTAACACAAATTATTAATTAACTTTACTTTAAAAAATTAATTCTATACTCTCAAATAGAGCTATCAATTGGGGGTGGGCCCTTGGGGCTGGCCCAACCCTACCCCATAAGTTTGAAGGATTGGGTTTCCCTCTATCCAAAAAACGAAGGGAAAAAAAAAGGACATACAATCTAACACAAATTATTAATTAATTTTACTTTAAAAAATTAATTCTACAATCTCAAGAGAGCCATCAATTGGGGATGGGCCCTTGGGGCCGGCCCAACCCTACCCCATAATTTTGAAGGGTTGGGTTTCAAAAACCCAACCCCAATAACATCGGGGGCTTTTTAGCCCAACTCTTAAAGGTCTAGGGCTGAGGGCTGAGGGAGGGACCAGGTCGGTCCTTGGGGCCAGGTTTTTTTTTAAAAAAATAATAATAATAAAAAATTAAAAATTTGAAACAGTGAAACTATAGTCAGTGACTCAGTCACTAAAATTTTCCTTACACTACTACAACTGCCAATAGAGATTTATGAGAAACCAAACTCACACCACTCACCACAAGTTACCTTTCTCTCTCTACTACCTTCTTCTTCTTCTTCTTCTCTCTTGCTCACCGCCGGTTGCCGTGAGCAGTCACGCAGAAGGAGACCGCAGACGACATGGCAGACACAAACGATAGACGGTGACCCCAAACACTTCCTCTCGGCTGTCCCTCTCCATTTTTTTCTGACTATCTCAGACTCTCATGTAAGGTTCCCTTCCTTATCTGTTCATGTCCCGTAGACTAGCATTTTTTAATGTCCTGTTCGGTTGTTCCTGTACACTATCTGTAATGTTTTTTTTTTTTTTCGAATTAAATTTTTTCAGTTCCTCCATCTTTTCTCTGATCTACTGTCTATATTAGCTTAGTATTGTTTAAACTAATTTGTGCCATATTTTATAATATACAGTTGAAGAAAAAATCATGGATAGTGAAAAGTCTTGTGATGAAATTAATATTGAAGATGAAGTAGATTAAGTGATTGAATTATGATAAAATATTATTGCATTCTATTAAATCTTTTTATACAAAAGAAGTTAAGTTATACTTAGTGGCATAGGCAGCAGTTACTGGAAAATGTTTTGTCACAAATATCCTTCATCTGAACATGGTTTAGACTCTGGACCTGGGAACAGAACATTATAATGTGTCTTTGGAGAACAATGGAGATAAAATGGTCTTGCTTCATTAGAATTTTTGATCAATTATGATGTCTGATTTTGTCTTCTCATTTGGTAATACATTGAATTGTACCAGTATAATAGAGACATATATTGTGGGGTGCATTGATGCCTTGAATTGTACATTAAAAATAATAATAAAAAATTTAAAAAAAAAAAAAAGTAAGAGGACTGGTCCATCCCGACCCTTGGCCCTCTATGGTTGGGGTTGGGTTAGAGTTTTGTTGGCCTTTCAGGAAAAAGAGTTGACCCGCCCCGATCCTTCAAAAAGTTTGGCCCTTCGGGATTAGGGTCGGGTTAGCCCCAATTGACAGCTCTACTCTCAAGAGAAAAACCAACCGGTAAAGGAGGGGAAGGTTATAATTAAGCTTATCCTTAGTTGACGTATAATCAAACCCCTGTATATATAGAATGCATACTTTTTACATTAAGTCTTCAATTACTAAAATGATTCGATAATTAAAAATTAATCATTAAATTTTTTACGCATTACTTATATATATTTATATATTTATTGGGAAATGCTTTTACTGGCATCTGAGCTCAAATTATATTGTACTCTTGTTAAGTGTGTAACAGTCAATTATCTTCTTCCTTTTTAAAAAAAAATAAATTCTTATAAAAAAATTATTTTTTAAAATATATTTTATAAGCTAAACTCTATAAGTATTTAATCAAATTTATTTTAATTTTTTCAAAGATAATTGATCGTTAAAGACTTAAAAAGAATATAATATAATTTGAATTCCGTTTTCCATTATAGAATATATATATATATATATATATATATATATATATATACATATATATTTATACGGAGTTTTTATAAGGTGTGACGCCGTACACATTTTTTGTGTGCGCCAAACATAAAACAATGTCGTTTTGTTAAAAAAAAAAACAAAAAAAAAGTCTTGATGAGTAGTGGTGAGAGCAGACCAGAGATGTAGATGGCACCCATAACATCTAAGAATGGGATCAGGGTAAAGGGAAGCTGGGCTAGATCTGAGAATGGGTTTCGAAGAAAAGCAGGAAGAAGATGGTTAGCAACAGCGAGGACCTTTTCTCTCAACCGAGATCTAAGAATGGGTTTCGAAGAAGAGCAGGAGGAAGATGGTCAGCAACAACGAGGACCTTGCCAAAGTCGGTCGACCTCCGACTGGATCCTGCATGTGCAAGCTGGAATTTAGTTCCAAACTAGCTAGAAAAACCAGAACAAACTGCCATCAGCGTCTTTGGACTGCTCTCGCCATGACTTTTTTTTTTTTTTTAACGAAATGACGTCATTTTATGTTTGGAGCACACAAAAACCAGGTGCAGCGTTATATAAATATATATATATATATATATATATATATGTATATTTATTTATATGGATATGCTAATGCACGCTCCAATCGTCATCGTAACGGAATTCTTGCTCCGCTTGATTGGTTGCATGAGCACTGTAGCAAGAATTTCGTTATGGTAACGGTTGGGTTGGAGCGCCCATTAAAGCGCGCTCCAAAACGCCCCATAATAAAACCGTGTAAATATATATATATATATATATATATATATATATATATATATATATCCATTTATTTATACAAAATGTCCTTTGAATAGGACAACATTGTTTATAACTACTGCAGGTAGGATCATGAATAGGAGCAGAGTGGCCCCAAAGCAAGAAAAAAAAAGGTAGGTTTCCAATTGACATCCTACCAAAGGGCAATGGACCAATTGACACGGATTTGTTAAGGTGGGCTCCGGAGCGCGTCTTAATAGGTGCTCCAATCGTTATCATAATGGAATTGTTGCTCCGCTTGGTTGACTGCATGAGCACTGTAGCAATAATTTCATTACGGTAACGGTTGGAGCGCGAGCGTGCCTTAGCAAAACTGCCGATTGACATGTTTTAAGATAAGCCACTGATCTGTTATGTAAATGAACTGTAGAATGGACAAAATATGGCTCATGGCATTTTCTGGCAATTCTCAAAACCTTTTTATTTTTATTTTTAACACCGTCTGCGATGACCGGGAGTTTGGCACATCCCTATCAATTTATTAAAAAGAATTCAAAACTAAACACTGAGGGAGACGACAGTAGCCTTACCTCAAAATTGCTTCACCTTCGAGCCATGTACATATATGCATCATTTTTTCTAATTTTTCCACCCCACCAAAAGGATTGACAATAATTCTTATATAAGTGGTGCTGTTAGATGCAGATAATTAGAGAGAGCTTTTTCTTTCTTGTACAAGAATTTTCCTTCAACTAAATATATATTGAAAGGTTCAGTTTATTATAAAGTTATAATTAGTAAGTCCCTTCAATGCCACCCAATTGATGAAGTAACGAACACGTAGATTATAGGTCTCGAGATCAAATCTCATTAACATTCTTCAGATAAGTAAAATGTTGAGGTGCATTCTCATCTAAATACAATTTTTAAAAAAAAAGTTAATATAATTAGTAATTACACCTCGTGCTTCAAAAACATGTCCAAATGGCATGCACATGCTTTGTTTGTCTCATCACTAATCAACCAATTAATTACGTCTAGTTGAGTCTATACAAAGACAATTTAGTTTTAAAAAGAAGAAAAGAAAAAAGAGTTAGGATGATTCCAAAGATAGATTGCTTACTCAATCAATCAATCCATTAGATTCTGGAAAGGCATGTTAAAATGGGAGAGTGCAACATTTTTCTTCAACCACTCATCATTATTGTCAATATTAATTTCTTGAAGAACAAGTCAGTATAACTATTTTTATATTAATTTTTATACTTTTATAGATAAATATCAAGATTTTTTTAAAAAACTAATATAATTGCCTTTATATTTACCTTTTTCCGAATATATATATACATACGAAAATGGTATGCACTCTATATGGGATGTACGGTTAAATCTCTAACTATTAAAGTTAACAGTTAACTTTTTTTATTTAAAAATAATAATAAATTTGATCCAATACAATAGGGTTTAGTTTATCCTTTTAGAATATAATATATAAAATATATTTTAAAAAATAATTTTTTTTATTGAAGATTTTATTTTTTAAAATAAAATCATATGTCGACAGTTAACTTTCGCTACAAGAAAAATGGTATGTTACGACTTATTTTTTGATAACATAATATATGTGTGTCAGGAGAAGTCTTATTGAAAATGTTTAGACAACTGAAATAATAGTGAGTCAAGAAAAGCATTATTTATGACGAGGCAATGTGAGTCGAGATAAATTTTCTTTTCTCAATACAAAACCTATGTGTCGATATAATTTTACTGATATGTCAACACTAGTGTATCGAGAAAAATAGAAAATTTCCAACACATAGACTATGTCAAGAATGAAATTGTTTTTCTGACACAAATGATGTTGTTGTGAGAAGTTTATACCTTTGTCAATACATGTTTATCGAAAAAAGATAACATTTCTTGATGCAACTTACTATATTGTGAAAAACAAACAGTTATAGACACAATTTTAATATGTCATTAAAATCATAACTTATGATGACTCACTTATGTGTTGGAAGATTATTTCTTTGTTTATATTATTATACTATATAAAAAATATTTAAATTATGAATATATTTTATATAAACTTTATATATCATCAAGTTTTATTTAAAATAGATTTTAAATATAGCATGTCTTAATATTTACATTAAAAGTAATTTGGCTTAGCAATTAAAGAGGAAAGTTTATAATGAAAGATTACAAGTTCGAATCTATTTAATAATAATATTTAATTATTATTAATTTTAAGTTAACAGGTAATGAAGGTGGATTGAAAAGAGTTGGAGCCGTCGTAGGATATGCTAGAAAAATTATTATCTACTCATTATGTTGGAAAATGACATAAATTTCATGATATATTCACATGTCATTACATGTCACGCATTATTACAACTAATCCAAATGAGTTTGCAAAAAAAAGTATTTTTACAATTCAAAACTTTTTGTGTTGTCGTACCTATTACTTCGGTGCTTATAATGACACCATCAGATGGGTTGTCATGAGTATCTCTTGGATCTTTTGCAATTCAATAATGAATTGGGAAAAATCAAGAAATGGGTCATAATACACCTTTTTTTTTTTCTAGTGTTTGATAATTAGAAACTTAATTAATGCACTCCATAGTATTAATCTATATATACATATGAAAATGCTATAAAATGCACTCGTACATTCTATACAGAGTGCACTATTAAATTTTTAATAGTTAAAGTTAATTTTTAATTTTATTTTATTTAAAAATAATAATAAATTTGATTCAATAAACTTAGGGATTAGTATATCCTTTTAGAATATAATATATAAAATATATTTACAAAAAGTAATTTTTTATTGAAAATTTTATTTTTTTAAAATAAAATCAGATATTGATCATTATTGTGACCGTTAAAGACTTATATATATAAATAAATATATATATATATACATATATGTACGTGTACTCCATAAATATATAGGTTATAAAGTGTACCTAGTAGTGCACTATATATGAAGTACATTTTTAATTCTTTAACCGTCAAAATATTTCTAAAAATAATTTTAGAAGATTTTTTGAGAAAAAAAATTATTTGACTTGAACACTTAACTATAAGAGATTTAGTAGTGCACTTTTATATGAAGTGCACATTCCACAACACTATAAATATATATATAATTCTACCTCCTTCACCTAATTATAGGTTGTATGACTTTACTTTTTTTTTTTTTTTGTTTCTTCTCATAAGTCATTGATGGTAATTTAATGAATATTTTACTTCTTCTTTTTTAATATTATCCTATTCTTTCTCTTTTCATAAAATAATTTTCTCTCGTTCATTCTTAATATTCTTTTTCAACA
>JAOXNR010053791.1:0-13590 GCA_028571225.1 Parsonsia alboflavescens | reverse complement strand
TGTTGACTAATTGAATTGAGTTATGTGGATTACTTGGCATCTTTGCTTGAAGTGTTTGCATTGCCCAATTGAGTTGATTAAGAACTTGAAAGAGATCTAGAGTGGAAAAAAGCTTGAGGTGGGTGAGTTCAACAGAGCAAGAAAGAGCTAATGGAAGGTGCGATACAAGAGTGACAAATGAGGTTCAATATTCCCCTATTTTTAATGTTTTTCTTTGTAGGTAAATCTTGACTAGAGGAACATCTTTATCATCTCAAGCATCACATATTGTAAGGAATGATATGGACACTTGTATAGCTACGCTTATGGAGAAAATGGATGAGATAACCATGACCTTGAGACAAATGAATACAAGGATTGAGAACTTTGAAAGAAGGGTAGATGAACACTAATCAAAGCCTCTTAAAGATCATGTGCAAAAAGGGAGAAGAAGAAGAGAATCTCTACCTACTTCTTCTAAGGAGTATACATCACATAGAGTTGGGGACTACTTGAAACTAATGGAGTTGGCAATGAAGGAAACTAACATTAAAAAGGATAGAGAAGCTTAAATGGCTATATTTCTCAAAGGATTGAGAAAGGAGATTAAAGAAAGAGCAGAACCACCCCTTTTTGTTGATCTTGAGGAAATGGTATAAATGGCCATCCACGTTGAAAGAAACTTAGAGAAAAAGAAGTCATCAAGTGGAAGATTTTATGAAAGCTCAAGTCATGTCACTTCGTCATTGACTTTGTGCAATGAATCTAGGTATAAAACTTCTTATTACCCAACATGGGAAAGCTTGGAGCCTAAAAATGAAGACACCTCAATTACCAATGAAGTTAAAGGAGAAATGGGTCTTCAAGAAATTGTGGGAAATGAGCAAGTCCAAGAGATCTCATGTGAAGTGAAGGAAGAAAAAGAACATGAGAGTGGAGTTGAGTGGGAAAATGAGAGTGAGCTTGAGGAAAAATATGAGATTGAGAGAGAAAAAAAGAGTCAAATTGAAAGAAAAGAGATGAGAGAAGAAAAAGAGACCTTATTTGCACAAAAAGGAGAGGATGAGAGTGCTTTGGAGAGGTACAAAGATATTTTTTATTCTTACTTCTAACATTGATTATTCTTTTTCTAGTGTTTCGTTGTTTAGGATGCAAGACTTTGGAGGCCTAATCAAGTTGAACAAAGGCAAGGACAACATGGTGATGAGTGAGATGCTAAAGTGGTACACTCTTATCTCTACTCTTTGTCTTTTTATTTCTTGCACTGACATCATTGAGTAATCCTTGTTTTCTATGTCTCATCAATCTTATCGCTCGAAAATTGACTCATTGTCCTTTTGTTGTTCACCAAAACTTAATTGACTAGTCATTGCTCGCTATGTCTCAATGATCTTCCCGAAGTAATCCTAGTGTTTTGACTTATTATCTTTTTGTTTCTCATAATGACTTGATTGATAGGTCGTTGCTCAATGTGTCTCAATGATCTTACCGAAGTAATGCTTTCGTTTTGACTTGTTGTCTTTTTATTTCTTGCAATGACTTGATTAAGTAGTCATTGCTTGCTATATCTTAACAATCTTGTCACTAAAAAATTGACTCGTTTTATTTTTGCAGGCCACAAAGACTAGATTAAATAGTCATTTCTCACTATGTGTCAATAATCTTATCGCTCAAAAATTAACTAGTTATCTTTTTGTTGCAAGAAAATACTTGATTGACTAGTCGTTGTACACTATGTCTCAACGATCTTGTAGAAGTAATTCTTAAGTTTTGACTCGTTGTCATTTTTATTTCTCGCAATAACCTGATCGACTAGTCGTTGCTTGCTATGTCTCAACAATCGTACCAAATTATTCTTATGTTTCGACTTGTTCTCCCTTTTTTTTCATGCAATGGCTTGATTGACTAGTCATTGCTCGTTATGTCTCATCAATCTTATAGCTCGAAAATTTATGCATTGTGCTTTTGTTGTTCGCAAAGACTTGATTGACTAGTCTTTGTTCACTATTTCTCAACTATCTTACCGATGTAATCCCAAAGAATTTACTCATTGTCTTTTAGTTTCTCGCATTGACTGGTTGTTGTACTCTTTATCTTAATGATCTTACCGAAGCAGTCCAAGAGTTTTGACTTGTTGTCCTCTTGTCACTCGCAAAGACTTGATTGACTGGTCGTTGCTTGCTACATCTCAACAATCTTGCCGAAGAATCCTAATGTTTAGAAACATTGCCTTTTTGTTTCTCGTAATTATTTGATTGACAAGACATTACTCGCTATGTCTCAACGATTTTGCAGAAGTAAACCTTTACTTTTGACTCGTTTTTCTTTTATTTCTTGCCATGACTTGATTAACTAGTCACTGCTCGCTATGTCTCAATGACCTTGTGGTTCGAAGATTGTCACCTGCAAAGACTTGATTGACTCGTATTGCTCGGTATGTCTCAATGATCTTAGCGCTTGAAAATTGACTCGCTGTCTTAGTAATGCCAACAAAGACTTGATTGACTAGTCATTGTTAGCTATGTCTCAACAATCTTACCAAAATAATAATAGTGTTTTAACTCAATGTCTTTTTGTTTCTGGTAATGACTTGATTGACAAGTTGTTGCTCACTATGTCTCAACGATGTTACCAAAGAAATTCTTTGGTTTTGAGTCTTTATCTATTTATTTCTTCCACTGACTTCATTGAGTAATAGTCACTTGCTATGTCTCAATGATCTTATCGCTCGAAAATTGACTCGTTATCCTTTTGTCGCTCGCAAAAACTTAATTAACTAGTCGTTGCTCACTACATCTCAACGATTTTAACGAAGTAATCCTAGTGTTTTGACTCATTGTCTTATTGTTTCTCGTAATGACATAATTAACAAGTCGTTGCTAACTATGTCTCAACGATCTTACAGAAGTAATCCTGTAGTTTTGACTCGTTTTCTTTCTATTACTTGCAATGACTTGATTGAGTGATCGTTTCTAGCTATGTGTGAAAGATCTTGTCACACAAAACTTCAATCGTTGACTTTTTGTCGCTCATAAAGACTTCATTGACTAGTCGCTGCTCGCTTTGTCTCATTGATCTTATCGCTCAAAAATTTACTTGTTGTCATGTTAATGCTCATAAAGACTTGATTGACTAGTTGTTATTTGCTATGTCTGAATGATCTTACCAAAGTCATTAAACAGTTTTGACTCATTATCTTTTTGTTTCTGAAAATGACCTTATGAACTAGTAGTTGCACACTATGTCTCAGCGATATTACCAAATTATTCTTATATTTTGACTCATTGTCAATTTTTTCATGCCATGACTTGATTGACTAATCGTTGCTTGTTAGGTCTCAAAGATCTTATAGACTGAAAATTTACTCATTGTCCTTTTTGTTGTTCACAAAGACTTGATAGACCAGTCGTTGTTCGACATGTCTCAACTTTCTTACCGATGTAATCCGAAAGAATTTACTCATTGTCTTTTAGTTTCTCGCAATGATTTGATTGACTAGTTGTTGTCAGCTATGTCTCAACAATCTTGCCGAAGTAATCTTAGATTTTTGACTCATTATCTTTTTGTTTCTCGCAATGACCTGATGAACTAGTCATTGCTCACTGGACAAAATTCCAGTAGCAATCTAACCCTCCCATCCGATGCTCCCCTTTCCAAAGCCGACGTCGGATAAGCCTTTCGCTACTCACTCATATGCAATATTTTCTTGAATTTTATTAACCATTTGTAATACATATTTAGGGTTTCTTACAACCTTGAGTATATATAGACTCTTGTATCTAATTTGAAGATAACTTCTTTACACAAACACTATTCCATTAGAATTCAATCAAATTTGAAGTTCTGACATGATCTTTTTTCCTAAGTGTTCTTGAGAGTTCCTTGTAGGGTTCTTGATTCACTACACAAAGGGCATTCAATCACTTTGGGGTGAGGTATTGAAGTGTCCACCAAAATCAAGAGGTTAGTTGTTGTTGATTATCCAACATAGGTCAATCTAATCTCCTTTGAATCTTTTATGAGTCCTTCATTACTTTGATTGATTTGTTGTATGTATGAACACTTAAACCTTCAACATTCAAGAATTCGCATCATAATCACAAAGAGTTTACTCATTGTCTTTTAGTTTCTCAAAATGACTTGAATGACTAGTCATTGTTCGGTTTGTCTCAACAATCTTACCAAAGTAATCCAAGAGTTTTGACTCGTTGTCTTTTTGTTGTGCAAAGACTTGATTAATTGGTCGTAGCTTGTTACATCTCAATGATATTCCGAAGTAATCCTGGTGTTTTAGCTCATTGTCTTTTAGTTTTTCTTGCAATGACTTGATTGAGAAGTTGTTGCTCACAATGTCTCGACTATCTTACCAAAGAAATTATTTGGTTTTGACTCTTTGTCTTTTTTTTTTCTTGCACTGACGTCATTGAGTAGTCATTGCTCGCAATGTCTCAACGACCTTACCGAGCTAATCCTAGTGTTTTGACTCATTTTCTTTTTGTTTCTCGTAATGACTTGATTGAAAAGTCGTTGCTCCCTATGTGTCAACGTCTTACCGAAGTAATCCTTTAGTTTTGGCTCGCTGTTTTTCTATTTCTTGCAATGACTTGATTGAGCAGTCATTGCTCGCTATGTTTGAATAATCTTATCACTCGAAAATTGACTCGTTGTCTTTTCGTCGTTGGCAAAGACTTGGTTGACTAGTCATTGCTTGCCATGTCTCAATGATCTTATCTCTCAAAAATTGACTCGTTATCTTTTTGTTCCTGGCAAAGACTTGATTGACTAGTCGTTGTTCCCTATGTCTCAACAATCTTACCAAAGTAATCCTAGAGTTTTGACTCATTGTATTTTTGCTTCTCACAATAACTTGATTGACTAGTCATTGCTCGCTTTGTCTCGACGACCGAAGTGATTCGTAAGTTTTGACTTTTTATCCTCTTTTTCCATGTAACCACTTGATATTCTACTCGTTGCTTGTTATGTCTCAACTATCATATCGCTCGAAAATTGACTCATTTTCTTTTTGTTGCTAGCAAAAACTTGATTGATTCGTCGTTGCTCACTATGTCTCAATGACCTTACCGAGGTAATTAGTGTGTTTTAACTCATTGTTTCTTTGTTTCTGGCAATGACTTGATTGACTTGTCATTTCTCGCTTTGTCTCAACTATCTTATCGTTCAAAAATGGACTATATGTCATTTTGTTGCTCAAAAGATTTGATTGACTCATCGTTGTTCCCTATGTCTCAACGATCTTACCAAAGTAATCCTAGAGTTTTGACTCATTTTCTGTTTGTTTCTTGCAATGACTTGATTGACTTGTTGTTATTCGCAATGTCTCTACGATCTTACAGAAGCAATCCTTAAGTTTTGACTCGTTTAATTTTATTTTGCGCAATGACTTGATTGATTAGTTGTTGCTCGCTTTGTCTCAATGATCTCATCACTCAAAAATTGACTCGTTATCTTTTTTGTTGCTCGCAAAGATTTGGTTAACTAGTCATGGTTCGCTATGTTTCAACAATCTTACTGGTTAAATCTTAGAGAGTTTACTCATTGTCTTTTAGTTTCTCACAATGACTGTTTGCTCATTATCTTTTAGTTTCTCACAATGACTTGATTTACGAGTCGTTGTTCACTTTGTCTCAACGATCTTACCAAAGTAATCATAGAGTTTTAACTCATTATCTTTTTGTTTCTCACGACTTGATTGACATGTCATTGGTCACTATGTCTCAACGATCTTCCCGAAGTAATGCTTCAGTTTTGACTGGTTCTCTTTTTATTTGTTGCAATGACTTGATTGACTAGTCATTCCTCGCTATGTCTCAACGATCTTCTCGCTCGAAAATTGACTCTAATATGTTTAATTGCTTGAAGGATGGGAATTGGAAAATATGTGTTCTTTATTACACTAGATAAATGTGCAAGGTAAAGTCATCTTTGTTTGCAAAAGAGTTTGCTTTGTAATTGTAAGTTTTATCATTACGTTGTTGTACTCATATTTTAGGTCTCATTGTCTAAGATGGTCTAAAAATGGTTGATGATGCTTTCTATAAATCAGAGAGAGTATGAAATATGTAGAGGGACTAGATGGTAGGATTAAAAAGTTTAAAGAATGTGTTCAACAAGTGAGAATTGATGTGGGTGTTTGCTTACGATTAGAAGTGGCAACTAAATGGAACTCAACTTATTTGATGCTTGAAAGTGCTACAAAGTATGAGGAAGATTTTGAAGCCTCCAACTCAAGGATAGATCTTACAAACATTATCCAAGTGAGGACGAATGTAATAAAGGAAATTTAATTTGTAAAGTTTTGAAGTCTTTTTATAATATTACTAATTTGATATTCGGTAAATGTAGGGATTTATTGCCAAAAGTCTATCATTTTCTGAGATAATGCGTAAAAGACTATAATCGTTATAAATACATTTATACATATTAGCACAACATGCAGTAAGGTCCAACTTGATTTAAATAGGTGATCTTTGTGTTGAGACATTCAACATAGTAAGATAAGGATCACCGGAAGTTTAAATCATAAGGAATTAATTCTTAGCCGGTTAATGGAATTGGGTGTTCCATTAAACAAAGGTCATAACACATTAGTCCCCTTTAAGTAGAATGCCTTACCTTTAGGCATTAGGTAATGCTCTTGTACTATATGTGTTAGCCTGTATGTGTAGAATAGGACCATTTATTGATTATTCTCTAAAGGTAATATCAAATAAGAGAGAACTAATATCAATATTGCTACTGCGTGGACAAGTCCCACGACATGAGTATGGGTTGGAGGTCTGGCGAAGCTAAATCCCTGTGCTTTTGATATGCTATGGGTGAAATCTCATTATGGAGATCAATAACCTTGTATGTTAGGTACTTGGAGTTAATTAGTTAAGATAGACTCATATAATATAGCCTCTATGCCGTTTCATTTATGAGATGGGTTAATTGCCCCCTTATGTGTTGTTTTAGTTGGATCACTAAACCCGAGGCCCCGATACTACAATTGTTATTGTATTGAATATTCTTCTAGTGAGTATTCATTGTGATTTAATGGTAATAGAACTAGATGCCATTGACTAAGGTGATAGTACGTAAGACTCAGGCTCAATAGTGGGTGTTACATAGAAGGGCAAATGTGTCATTACCCTTGTAGGTCAAAGACTAAGGGTTGAATTTATCTCAACAAGCCTTCTGTTTCTATAGCAATGTATTATGGAGTATATCATCATCTTATGGTGATAATAGAAGGTGTTTAGAATGACTAAGTACATTATTACTGTGTAGTAAGGGTATTTTGATCATTTTATAGAACCAGTCTCTAATCTAGCCCTATTGTGAATTAATGATTTTATGTCATTCTTAAATAGGAGATTGGAGAAGCAATTAATTTTATTCTAGATAGCACTAATAATTAATTGAGGATTTAATTAATCCTAGGAATTAATTATTTGGGTTTGAATAAAATTAATTAGCTATTTTATTTAGTTTTATAATTAATTTGGACTTAGGTCTATAAGATTAATTATTATTGGGTTTGAATAAAATAATGGAGTGACTAGTTATTTTATTTAGTCTTATAATTAGTTTGGACTTTGGTTCATAAGATTAATTATAGTTGGGTTTGAATAAAATAATAATTTATTTTTTTCAATCTTATAATTAATTTAGGTTTAGGTACATGAGATTAATTATCAATGGGTTAAGAATAAAAATAAATATTGGACTTTAATTAAAGGGTCAGAACAATTATGTTATATTTATAATCCAATAAATAATTTTTAGACCTTTAATGAAATAAAATGATATATGGGTTGTTGGGCATGGGCCCATAGAGAAGGTTTATTCTTATTTAGTTATTTCATAGGATTATTTATTTAACCTATAATAACTAGAAAGAGACAATTATTCCTAAGCCTTATAAAATCACAACAGTTTCTCTCTGCAAAAAAAGCCACCATTCCACAAACACTTCTCTGATCACCCAGACAAATAAGGAATAGACTAGAAGATCTTTTGCTTAGTATATCAAAACGTCCATATCAATTCCGCAAGACATGATTTCCACAAACAACAAAAGAAGGTATCGTTCTCACTCATCTATAAGAGGAAAATTTTAAAATCCTTTGATTTCGAGTCTTGATTCCTCATGGATTCGAGATCTAGTGGCCTACAGTACGTCCTACTCAACTTCAAGCATGTATTTCATGCAAGTTTATAAAACTGAATCCATGATTTTTGGAAATTTGGATAGTGAGGATGAGAAGGTTATAAAAGGTATGGCAATGGAAAATGAAGGTAAAATTTGATAAATATTAGAGGGATTATAGTCAAATACTTGCAATTGAAGTTGTTTTTGATTCAAGGTTCATGTCTGATTATGTAAAGTTTTGTTACAAAAGGATTGACGATTCTACTTGTGATGAGAAGGCAAAAATTCTAAAAGGAGTTTTACAAAACTCTTTTAAGAATATGAAAGTTCAATAAATGCATCGTCAGGTTCTACAATCATTTTTGGTAGGTCAAAGAAAAGTATTATGCAAAGTGATGATGACATAATATTAGAGGTTAGATTTTGTTCTTTTTCATATCTTTCGTATATCAGTTTCATTAGAAGTCTTGTTTATTTGAGGGCGATTAAATTTTCATATTTTTCATTGTACTTAAAAAATTCAGGAGTTTAAAGAATTGCAAGATGAAGACACATCCAATGTTGTAAATCTAATTAGACATCTACTTAGAGGAAACAAGGCTGGATTTTGATGCCTTTTTGAGTTTGGATGCAATTACTTATTGGAAGGATAATGTTAAGCAGTTTCCTGATCTTTCTATCATGGCAAGAGATGTATTGATTAATCCAATCAATATTTTAGCATCTAAATCTGCTTTTAACCTTGGCAGACAGACATGTTCTAACAAAGGTCGGAAGTTCTTTTCTTCATAAACATGTTCAAATGCTTGTTTGCACAAATAATTTGCTACATGGATTTACCTTGGCTTTTAATGGTAGTTATTCTTCTTCTTCTTCTTCTCTTTTTATCTTTACTTATTAGTTTAATATTATAACTCATAAACTTTTTTTTTCCTTTTATGTAGATAAGGATGATGTTGAAAGTCTTGTGATCCCATTAATCTTAGCACAAGAGTCATATGCTATAGTTGTTGAAAACTTTGATTCTTGATTAAGGATTTTAATTTTAATTTAAATTATTTTGAAATTCTTGTTTCTCGAAGATTGTAACTTAAACTAAAATTATGTCATTTGTGTTTATTAAGTAGGTATCTGGAGTTTTAGACTTTATATCGTATGAATATCATATTGAAAGTTGGACCTAATGTCATATATATTTATAATATATCTTGTTAAGCCTGCAGTCAGTTTTGGTGTTATGTTGATATTGTCTTAAATTCATCTGCTAAATATATTTTATATTGATTCATATATTTTTATTTATATTGGTATAGTTATACCTATAAAGCTTCATCTTTTCAAAAATATTGATTAATTTTTAAAAAAGAAAATGTGTTTGTGTGATCTTTAGGCCAATCATGTGGCTCTTCTGGGCTGGGTTGGACTTTAAAATTTCAGTTCCTTCAGAACTAGGCTTAAGCCTAATCTTGTAGGATTTATTTGGGCTTGGCCTAATCTATTTTGACATTTATGGTCGTAGAACTATCATACTTGATTTTAATACTTCCCACGATTCTTTGACAGTTGCATAGCACTCAAAAGCACAAATCAGATAATCGTGCATGCAACTCGTCATGGTAACACACTCCCATCTTAATTCAGCCATTTTTCAAAGACCTCCATCTCGCGTCTTGTTGAAGTGACCACATTGCATTGGCCTTCTCATGACAATTTGCAGATGGTCAAGAGTCTTCTTTTTGCAAAGAAAAATTAAATCTTCCTCTGCTACATGGCATAATTTTCTTGGTCATTGAGTTTTTTGGCACCATCGGAGTTTAGCAGATGAATGAGTCATGTTTGAATCCATTATTGCAAATCGAATGGATGAAAGAAATAGTTTATTGGCCCATAATTTATCCAGGATCCGAATGAAAATCAATTAAATCCCTTAATCCAATGGAATCAAAAAAAAAAACTTCATGTAGCTAATAATCATCCTAACTAAATTAAGGGACTTACTAAAATTTACCAATCATCTAATACTTATCTTTTAACATTACAACATGAGAATGACAAAGTCCCGCACGCCGACTATTATTCCTTTACACGCATTGTGCTTGTATATGATTAAAAGATTCGGCAGAGTGGAAAAAGAAGGGTAAAGGAAGCCTAAGGGCCGATAGAGTAACACTTGCAATGTGAAGCTGTAGGCTATGAATTTCATGTTACAATTTATAATCAAATACAAACCAAAGATTGTAATTTCTTGCCGTCAACAAGTGACACAGAAAAAGGTCGATGTAGACACACCAGAAATAAAATCTTTTGCAGACCTTACAATCAAACGGTTACCCCCGTCAGCTGCTACAGTCTTGACACACCCAGGGACACTGCCCCACTATAAGACTCTCGATCGCGGGAAAGAACACAGGATCAGGGACGTATGAGAAAGCTCAGAAAGCCATGATTAGCTATAGTTCAGCCGAAGAATGAACGTCACCTTGACCCATTCTGGGTTTATATTTCATCCTCGAAAGGATCTCGTTCTGGATAGTCACCAACCTGTCAAGCAATAAAGAAAAGGAAAACACTGAAGCTGCAAATACTTGATGTCCAAGATAACAATGTATATTATCAGTCATCTTCTTTTCCCCTCTACCCATCCCCCCAGGGATTCACATTTAAAGATTCTTTTATAACTAATCTTCTCATTTGTACAGGAAGCAACACCCACAACATTCAACTTCACCTCTTGTGAAGTGAGCGCCGCTACAACATATTTTTTTGTGACAAAAGATAACAACCTAAAATTAAAATTTTGGTAGTTCATATGAAAATGGATCTCAGTGCAACAAGTCATCAATCAGGTAACCCCAAAATGCTTTAATTGTTTGCTTTGGGAAGACAGCAGATTAAAGAAGTTATTTCATCCAAAATTTTCAACCTTACTTGCTTTCCAATTTGTAAATGCGGCAGTCAGATTAAGCCAATTCCACCACATATAGCAACTGCTCAACAGAATTTCATTCAAAAGAATGTGAGCTTCAATATCAGAAGGGCTTTCCTTACTTTCTTAGTTCATTGAACAAACACTGCTGAGATCTACAATTTACAGGTATGACATGTATTGTTCTCTTTACTGCCAAAAGCTTCTAAAATTGTCTCTGTTTTGATTTACACTAGCATAAAGATAAATCCTCAAATTGCTACTCCAAACGTCTCCCTAATCTTCTTCTATAAAATACCCTGTCATTCAACCATTACACTTCTAGCTGTGATGCATCGACATGGCATACAAGAATGATGCATTAGCCACTATATCTTCTCAATAAACAAATTGAACGAAGCGAATGATAGTGTTGTTCCTTGTAATCTTGACTAACAGATACAAATGTCTCATATTCTAAAGCAAGAAAAAAGAACAAATCATTATACACCTTTAATTAGAAAAGATACGGAGCTCTTAGCACTAATTCAAATGGAAACTTCAACTTCTCTTAATTACCAAGAAAACAGTTGAGCTAAAAAGAATCTTTCTGTTAATTTTGATTAGTCAGAACTAAATCCTCCATTAAACCATGACTCATCACTTCTTTGCTCATGTTGACTATTATGTTAACGACCACACAATGTAGATGGCATTATAATTGATTAGGTTAATCTTAAATTGATTAGTAATTATCTAGTTTGTAAAGTTACCATTTTTGTATCTCAAATTTTATATATATATATATACATGTTTCTTTGTTAATAAGATGAAAAAAATATTTATTCTCACAAACCCTAAAATTCTACGTGATATCAAAGCCAAGTTACCTTTTGTCGAGTATTCTCTCTCAACAACCTAAGGTTTGTGGTGTTGCCTTTTGCGGTAGAGTATTCTCCCTTTATTTTGATGTCTTTTTGAGATTGAGTATTCTCTCTCAGTAGTTCGAGGTAGAGGACGAGTTTTCCCTCTTCTTGTGTCAAAACTTTTGCTGCCTATTTGAGATCGAGTTTTTCTCCCTCCAAACCCTAGGGTTTCCTGAAAGTTTCTTGGATTCCAAGGGATTTCTAAAACTTTTTTGACTTTCAAGAGATCAAACTTTTCTCCCTCATCCATCATGACAGCCGCCACCATAGAAGAGCCCATCAAAAGGCCAGACAAAAACCATCATTCGGCCACCTCCAGCAGCCACACTTCAGGATTTTTGTCTCTGTGAGATATCAAGGCAACGGAGCTTGCTCCTGCCCAAACTAGTAATGTGGAGCTAGAAGGCACTGGTTATACACAATGAGATTCTAATAAGGCAGTAGATACCATGGGCTCTGTTATCTCCTTAACTTCATAAGAATTTTAGCATTTTCTTCCAGCAGTCGTTTGCTGCGGGTATGCACCTTCTCTGGCGACACACTGCTTTTTCCCGCTGTTGCTAGTTTGCAAATAGGGCATTGTGGGAAATCTAAGCATTAACTTCAAGAAGAGTGTTGACAATTATTATGTTAGCTACCATATTCTAAATAAGATTATAATGATTAGGTTAATTTTAGATTGATTAGTAGTTACATATTTGGAATAGTTACCATTTTGATATCTAAGATAAGCAGGTTTTCTATTATGTGCACCAAACTGTGTGCTCCTCGTGTGCACCTGAAGGAAAAATAGCAGAAATCTTCTGCGACGTTGTGTTTTGTCAATCTGTCTACCTTACGGTGTCACAACTTTCTCTTTACAGATTGAAAAAACACAACGTCGTAGAAGATTTCCGCTATTTTTCCTTCAGGTGCATACGAGGAGTACACGGTTGGTGCACATAATAGAAATCCTGCTAAGATATATATATATATATATATATATATATATATATACACAAGTAATTCTTTGTTAATAAGATGAGAGAAATATTTATTCCCCCAAACCCTATAATTCTACTTGGAATCAGAGCCAAATTGCCTTTTGAGATTGAGTATTCTTCCTCAGCAACGTATGGTTTGTTTCACTGCCCTTTCGAGGTTTGAGTATTCTCTCTCAGCAACCTGCCTAGGGTAGAATTATGTACTTGCATATATCAAAATGTTACGCTGTTAATTGGATTTTCTTCTAATGATTGAAAACAATCCACTACAAATCCCCAAACGCAAACCTAAGAAAATGAAATTCAAAGGGAAAAAAAATGAGAATCAATAGAAAATAGTCGAACATTATAGCCCTGAGAAAACAGGCAAATGACCAAGCACCTATATCTCCACCACACAAAGAATGAGCAACTTATGTTCATACCTATACACTTTATTATTTTCTTGCAGATGTTGTCACCATTAACATCTACTTACATATGTCATTTACTACCAAAAGACTTTCACTGTGATACTTGTAATTATTTACAAGCAATCATTCAGCTACAATTTCGAAACTAAAAACCATCTCTAGAATTTTCGAGTGTGCTCGAATTAATAATTTTTTAGAACTTATGAGCGATAGTGATGCTCCAAATTTC
>JAOXNR010053790.1:3297-13591 GCA_028571225.1 Parsonsia alboflavescens | reverse complement strand
TAGAATGTATGGTGATGAGATGGGTTCAAAGATGTTGACCTTGATAAATAATGTTATTTATGGCTTGTTTAAATAGTACCAAGGCATTGCAATTCTCCAAAGTTCCCATGTAGGTGCAGCCCCCTACCTCTCTAAGTCTAGATTCAAGTTAGACTTCAAGATGTTCAAGTGATAAAGATAGTGTTTATGAGCCTGCAAAAAAGAAAAGGGGGATTTCTATCCATGAAGAGGAGTACTACAAACAGGAGGAATCCATCGGTTCTACTAAGAAAGATATGAAATCGGAATTGGCCAAGTATTTGAAGAGTTAGAAGAAGATGTAGAGACTTTTGACATCTTGTTATGGTGGAAATTTAACAACCATCACTTTCTTATTCTTTCTACGATGGCTCGTGATGTCTTGCAAGTTCCACTTTCTACCGTTGCTTCGGAGGCTGCATTTAGCACGGGAGGGCGTGTACTTGATCCATTTAGGAGTCCTAAATTCGTACAAGCCCATGTATGTGCTCAAGATTGGAGTAGGTCTTCAACACAACAAATTAATGTTGAAGAAAATTTGGAAGAGTTTGAAAAATGTAATATTACACTTTTATGTATTTGTTATTTCATTTTTCAATTTTGTCCTTTATAACTCTAACTTAAATGACTTTTGACTTTTTGCTTTGTAGAGATGTTCAAAGATGCCAGTGAATCTCATGTTGTTGATGTTCGAAGGATGTTCAAATGTTTGGTTGAAGAATGGTTGTGGTGGTTGGATTGTAATTTGTTTGAACTTGGTTTTTTCAAGTAACAATGATTTTGATGTTTGGATGATGTGTTTATGTTTGATTTTTGAGGTGAATTTTATTTTATTTTTTGTCTATCATTTCAGGTGATGATGGGTTATTAAGTTTCAAGGATTTGGATTTTGAAAGTGATGATTGATAAGTGATGATGGTCATGGACTGCATTTCATTGATAAAAGAGTTTTCTTGAAGACTGAATTTCTGTTGTTTTGTATCTTTTGTTGTGGAGTTGGCATTTCATTGAAGTCGTCAAATTTTGTTATTTTTTTATTTGGTTATTGACTTAACATGTTGTTCAAATTTCTAATAAGTAGCAATTTGTGAACTAGTAATTTATTTCATTAAGTGTAACATTGCATATCAAATCGTCAAAACTTTCATAATTTGATTAATTTGTCTAGTTATTTGTCAAAATAGGAGTTTGCAGCAGGTCAAAACTATTGCAAGAGTTATTTTTTGTGTAATTATTGTAAGTTTTTGTTATAGTTTGAAATTTGGATCATTTGAAATCCATTTAGAAGTTGGGTAATTTCGGTTACCCATTGGATAACCAATAAAACCGAAACCGAATCTTAAAAAACCAAAATCGAACCAACTATAAGTAATGTTAGTTTTGGGTTTTCTCTTCCGGAAAAAAAAAATTGAAAAAAACTGACTTTAAAAACCGAAACCGACCCAAGCTCACCCCTACTCCTTCGGACCTTCAACAACTTCAATTTCTCCAGCATTTTTGTTTTTAATTATCTGTTCATCTTCTTCATTGACTTCCTCCTACCATCTAAATATCAACGGCCTCATCTTTCCTCTTCTCTTCTTCTTCATCTTTCCTTCTTGCAAGCTAGGATTCTCCAGCCACACCTATTAAGCCCCCCCTTTTTTTCCCAACCATCTCCATTTTTTCCCCCTTTCTTTCCTTTCCTCCTCTTCTGCATTTGTTCCTTTCTCGAGTTTCCTCCAACCATCACTCTCTACAACTTGGGTTTGCCCAACGACATCCCTTTTCTTCTATTTCTTTTTCTTCTTCATCTCTTCCTTTTCTTAGCCATCTTCATCTGCAACTTTTTGTCCCCTCCTTGAAGTAAAGGTTCACAGATGGGAATGAGATTCATTCCTTCTATTTTCCTACGGAGATGAGAGTTTTCTTCCTGAGAATGGGAGTTACAGTATTTCATTGGATTTGAGAATTTGATCAATTGGAAGATTATCAAAGTTAATCTGTCCAAATAGATGTTTAAAGTTTAAAAACTTAAAAAGTTCTTTTAGAAAATTGAGTAAAATCATGTCTTTTAAAACTTCAAAAGTGGATCCTTGTCCAAATAGGCCAATAAATATTTTAAAAAAATTAATAATGAACTTGCTTTTCAATATATCTTATTATAATATATTATATAGGTTATATAGAAAGCAAAAAACAAAGGATTAAGTGGCTGGTTAGAGTGAAGGGCTAGGTTAATTCATGGTCCAACGCTAATCATGTTGGATTATTATTTTGTGTATCCTAACTCCACTCATTAGGAGGGAGTTGACCTTCTGTTCAACCTAATCCATTGACATCCTTGAAGGGATTGGCATTCCATGTCTCAAACACTCCCATGACTTAATCATATTAATTATAAGGTTTATTTAGTAAATTAAATCATAATATTAGTAAAGCATAACTCATTGATTGTCATTAGAATCAAATTTAAAAAATTGGAATTTAATTTTAGATTACTTATTTCCTTTTAAAAATTTTAAGTATATATTTAATTGAGAAGTCGAATTAAATTTTGTGTGAAGTTATTGTTTGACTTGCTTATATCTTTTCTTATTATTATTGTTGTAAACGAAACACGTCTAGTCTAGTCTATATTAATATATAAAAGAAGTGTTCATAGCAGGAGAGGTTGACAAGTGTCATTCTTTGAATGCTAAACAAAGTTTGTTATGTCCAAAGGGTGATTTCCAAATGTCCCACATAGAAAAATTAAGAAAAGTTGTAGGATTTGGGCATCTATAAAAGATCCATCCCTTTTGTATTTTTAATTTGCAAGTTGAATTGTTTAGCATTCCAAACTTTTAGAGGTGTAGTTTGGAAAGCTAGATTAGAATTGAAACTTTGACCAGGGTTTGCAATTTATCCTTTCAAAAATTGCTGGTGAGTTTTTCCTTCCTTTGTTGAGGGTAGTAGAATAAGTAACAAGTGGTATCAGAGCCAAAGATACTTGAATCAAGGGAGGAGCGGAAAAGGAAGGTTGTCAGCAATGATAAAGGAGATATCACCAACAAAGATGTAAGATACTCTAGAGAAGAATCATGCCTCGAAGACATTGAATAACTGCTTGAATATGAAGATGGATCTTTATTCACTCAAGATGTAGGATGGAGGTAATATTGTTAGCCACATTAACAAAATTTTTGAATTAGTGTCTCGACTTGAGAATGCAAGAGAGGAGATCAAAGAGGAAGAGACGGCTTTACTCTTATTAGCTTCATTACCCAAGTTTTTCAAACTATTGGTGCAGTCAATGCTAGCAGGGAAAAGTACATTGCAACTATATAAGGTGAAAAATATTTTGAAGGAGAACCATTACACGACGGGGAATGACAATCAACCCGTCAGACACTAACTATAGAAAATTCTGACAAAGGAAGGTCGAAGAAAAATGAACATCATAGGGGAAGATCAAAATCTTGACAGAGAGACCTTAGAAATGTCGAGTGCTATTACTGCGGGCAGTTGGGTCATCTTCAATCTTGTTGTCCAAAGTTAAAAGAAGATTTGAAAAGTTTGAAGGAGTTAATGGGTAAGTCAAAAGCCTTTGTTAATTTAGTCAATTCAAATGATGATGTTCTTTGTTTGAATGCAACTGTTGTTGAGGATAATTTGGATTGAATTATGGACTCTGCTACTAATGCTCATATTTGCACTAACCAAGATTTATTTAAGACTTTGCATATTGAGGGAGACTTTGGATTCATCAATGTGGGGAATTGTCTGAAGTAAAAGGTTGAGGGTATAGGAAATATGTACCAATGTGAAGCATGTACCAACAGGTAAAGCCAATATTCTTTTGTTGGGTGAGTTGACTTCACATGGGTGCAAGTATGTCGGCATTGGAAAACAGTGCAAATTTTACAAGAATGGAAGCTTGGTTATCCAAGGATGGAAGAGGGGAAACAAATCTACTATTTGGATGAATGTGCCTTGCGAGGAAGAAGGGGAAGATACAGTAAGGTGGATAACATCCCGAAGAAGATGGTCAAGATAGGTGACGGCATCCCGAAAAAGAAGAAAGCCATATTCCTTATTGATGTAGAGATATTTGGGAGTTTGGAAAAGGAGAGGAATTGTTGTGTCTAAAGGGTGATTTCCTAGTGTCCCACATACAAAAATTAAGAAAAGTTGTAAGATTTGGACATCTATAAAAGGCCCATCCTTTTTGTAATTTTAATATACGACTTGAATTGTTTAGCATTCCAAACTTTGAGAGATATAGTTTGGAGAGCTTGAGCAAAGTAGAAACTTTGGGAACGATGTGTAACTTTTTTGTTCAAAAATTGCGAGTTTTCCTTTCTTTGTTGAGGGGTAGTGGAATAGGTCGAGTTAAGAGACTGAACTACAAAAAATATTATGTGCTCTTTTTATTCTTTTCTTTTTCACTTTATTCTTGTGCTTTTGGTTGTAGGTCTTATGCCCAACAAAGTTGAGATAATAATGAGAAAAAATTTTGAAATATTTCAAAATAATAAATATTTAAAAAAATCATCATTATAATTTATTTCAAATATTTTTTTTTAATTTTTTTTGTTGGGATTCTAAAGTTTGAGATTTCCTAATCAGCCTTATTGTATTTGATAAAAAGATTATAATAATACTTTTTAATTAAATAAACAATAAATTCAAAACATAGAATTTACATACAATATAATTTATAAATTAATTTAAAAAATCAATAATAAATCACTGGTTAAAATCAAACTTTGATCAAGGTATAAAAGAAATATTACATAAAAATAATTGTTTTAACTATACATATTCTAACTAATTTCTTTTTCTTAAGAGTTATGAAAAATTTTGAAACAAAACACAACATTTACATACAATATACTTTATAAATTTATTTAAAAAATCAATAATAAATCATGGGTTAAAACTATAATTTATTCCAATTTTTTCCTTTTCCAAGATATATTTTTCAAATTTGAAACACCTTTTGATTAATCTATTTTTAAAGACATTGATTAATACATTTATTTTAAACAAAATTGTATCAAATCAAGGTTAAAAAAATTTATATAAAAATAATTGTTTTAACAATTAGGTATTCTAATTAAAATCAATTTCTTTTTCTTAATAGTTACGACAAATTTTGAAACAAAACACAACGTCATAAACTAGTTTTGTAGTGGTAGCCAATTTTATTTTGAGACTGATCTATTGTCCCACATCGCTAGATCAAGAAGCTCGAAGAGAGAAAAACTTCTATAAAATTGGTGGATCATAAATCTAAAGATTCATACTTTTCTCGACCAACACTTTTGGCTAAGATCAAGTGTGGTATCTAATGATAATGGTTTTTTTTTCAAAAATATATTTTTAATATTTTTTGTTGGGATTCTAAAGTTTAGATTTCCTAATCTAATTCAACAAATTCAAGTGTTTAAATTCATAAGGATTAGTGATATAAATATATATATATATATATATATATATTTATTTATACGAAATTTTTGGGCTGTGCGAAGCAACCGAAACGACATCCTATACATAGTACCGAAACGTCGTTTTAGTACTGTTGCATAGTGTGATGGAGCACACCTATACATACATGAACTTAAAAAATATATGTTAATTTGGACATGTGTAGGATGACACATTGATTATATTATTTCTTAGTGCAAAAAAAAAAGCTTTATTCAACTTCTTTCAAAGGAAAAAAAAAGGGGGTAGACTTAAAATACAATATAATTTGAAAATATATAATAAACCAAATTTAAAAAGAACCATATTTACTAACAAGTAATTAAACACTATTTCTAATTTTTGAATTTTTAATGTTAAAAAAGATATGAATTTAAACAGATATTATTAAATAGGTTTTTAATCTTAAAGTCAAAAGAATTTTTAATATTTAATTTTAAAATATTTATTGTAAGTATATCTTTCAAAAGAAAGTAGATAACTATAGAGATTTTTTGAAAAATTATTTTGGTTAATATAAAAAATTATAAGAGTTTCGTTGATTTTATATATATATATAAAAGTTATTTTATATTTCAAAACTCAATCTTTCATCTTTTGGAAGTTTTGGTCTTTTTTTTTTTTTTTTAGCTTTTTTCATCCCTAAATAATTTTCGATTGGATATTTTGATCCCTAAGGCAGAATTTTTCAATAAAAACACCAGATTTTGAAATCAACTATGATTTAACCAAAATTAAAAAGACATTATTATCATTACATTTCATCATAGTGATGACACTTTACATATTCACTAAAATGTGCTTGGAAATCTATTGAATATTTTTTTAAAAAAAAAAAATCCAATCAAAAGAATCAAAATATTAAACCAAAATTATTTAGGGATGAAAAAGGTCAAAAAAAAATGTTAAGGACCAAAAGGATCAAAATATCTCAAATATACAATAACTCACACACACACATATACATATATATATATATATATATAAGTATATATATAGATATTTATATAGTACTACGTTAAGTCTCTAAAGGTCAAATTCTAATTTTATTTTTAAAAAATAAATCTAAGATAAAAATATTATTTTTTAAAATTTATTTTATATATTATACCCTAAATGGATATACTAAATTCTGGGGGTACTAGATCAAAGTTATTATTTAAATAAAAATAGTAATTAAAGTTAATTTTGATGGTTAGAAATTTAATGGTGCACTGTATAGCATTTAGCATTAACGTCTGTGTGTGTGTGTATATATATATATGATTATAGAGTGCGTTAGTGCATCCGGTATGGATATAAAGTTTTTAAAAAATATTAATATTTAATAGGTGAAAAAATATTAATTTTTGATTGGGGTTGGGTAACAATGCATGTTGAGAATTATTAATATTATTAAAAAAACATACAATTTAATTTATAAATTAGTTTTAAAATCAATAGTCAAAATTATTCTTAATAACGGTCATGTGTTCATGATTCATGAGTTTAGATTTTTTTTAAAAAAAATTTCTATCTATTTAACAGTAATATGGATAAATAGAAAATTTTGAAAAATAATTTCTTAAAATAACAAAACTAAATCATAAGAATTTATTGATTTTATATATATATATATATATATATATATATATAATATGAATTTGAAAAGTTATGATAATTTGGAAGAGTAAAGGATAATGATATTTTAGTTACATTTTTTTTTTTTTAAGTTTAGCTGTAGACTAAGGATACCTCAACGTGATAATAATATTTCTTAGGGAAAAAACAATTTATTTCAATACTATTTAAATTTTCTTTTTTTAAAAAAAAAAAACCTTCATTCAACTCATTTAAGATAACATATTATTAAATAACATCTTAAAATATAATGACACAAAAAGGTAGACTTGACATAAAATATAATTGGAAACTATCTATAATAAACCATCATTACCTCATATGAAATTTAAAGTGAATTGTATTAACTATTATGAATATAATTAATTGAATTTTTCTAAAAAATAATTCAAAATTACACATAATTAAAAAAAAAATTTAGAAATGATGTTTATTTGAAGGAGTAGAGAGGACACATTAATTTATATTTTTTAATTTTATTATTTTATACTTTATCCTCTATTATTAATGAATTTCCTCTTATTGCTTTTAATGACATTAATTTACCTGTCTTCATTATATTTTTTTGATTATTTTTTAATAATATAATCAAAAATAAATATTATTGATAATTCAAAAATATCATTAATGACATGTTAAGTTTTCTTTTTTCTTTTTGCAGTTATGTTTTTATTTTAATTTATTATATTTATAAGGATAAATCAAAGATGATTTTTTTAAAAGTACTTTTCATATTTCTATCAAATTGTTTACAAAATAAAAGGAGAATAATAGTTTTAATTAAATAAATATTTAATAAATTCAATTAATTATATTGTGATGAAAATTAATTAGTTAATTAATATAAAACTTTGTATTCTTTACCAATTCTTTATAAAATAAAATGATCATAATATTTTTAATGCAATATTTATTTTATTTAGTATATAAGAATAAAAAAATTCATTCAACTTATTTAAGTAAATAGTGATACCATCTTAATAAATAATATTGTGAAATATAAACAAAATAAAAGAATTTACATATAATATAAGTTATCAATATTAATAATAATTCATAATGAAATTTAAACTATATTAACTAATATGAACTTAATTATTTGAAGTAATAAAAAAAGTAAACAAAATATTTTATTTTTGAAAAAATAGTAATTAATAAAAAAAATAAAAAAGAAAATGTTGTATTTTTTGAACTTTTATTTTAAAAAAATATATTAATTTAGATAGATGATGAGTAATTCATTAAATTGAATTACTTTTCTCACATTTCCAAGCTGATGTTATACACATCTGATAATAAAACAAAGACATTCGATCGTCAAAACAAAGATACCCGTTCTATTTATGATGACATTTTTCTATATTTTATTTTTTGTACACAAATTCTGATAAATGCTTTTTAATAGTTTGGAAATGGAGGTTCGTGTTCAGAACTTCAAATCCAAATTACCATTGTAACTGATCTAATAAAAATTGATTAGATCACTCAACGTCGAAACCCTTTTCTTGAAGTTCAGCAATGACTTCACTTCTCATCCTCATCCACAGCTTCATGGCCTCCTGATCAAACTTCTTGTCCTGTAAGGCTTTCTGATAATTAACTGAATCTTTATCCGTTTCCACAACTCCTTTGGGTCCAATTGTGGTTCCGATCATCCCACCTTTCCTTACGAACTCCTCCATGGCTTCCTGATCTCCTGGGTACGGAAATTTCCTGCGTTCGTAGAGGTGAGCAAGCTCTCTTTCCTCCTTGGGTCTCGGCTTTAAAGTCCACCATCCGAGCGGGGAAGTCTCGTTCCACAGCCAAGCAACCCCGATCAGTGCGTAGGTGCATAACAATGCCTTACCCACTTGCTTCCAAAAGTGATGATCTTCTTTGCCTAAGCCAATTTTCTTCAGATATTTCTCGGCATCGAATGATTTTGCCAATAATAGACCTGCAAAAAAGAGGAGTGCATAGCTAGAATTGTTTGAGGAATTTCGTCGAACACAAGAAATACACAATGAATATTCAAGTTGCAGACATTTGAAACAACGGAGAGAAGTTGAATCCATTATTATGCTTTAAAAGGCTTCGATTTGGAAAACAAGATTGAAATATCGCATTACCTGTCTTGGCATCTCGAAATCGCTTGCGAACCATTGGAGAATGACGAAGACGAATAAGCAAAGGTCCCCAGAAGCAAGGCTAAAACAGCTTTGAATGCTATTACTATTAGTTTTATGGATTGCGGCATATGCTTGCTTCGTGGGAGACACCAAATGATGGACCTGGTCCACTGGTCCACCTATAATTAGGTAAGGTCACTAACTTTATCTTGTTTCCATTTTCAGTCCATTTACTTCTCTTATTTGCACTTACACCCTTCAATTTTGTTGGCATCTTTAAACTTCTCTAGGATGCTTGTTCAATTAAGTGATACTCCTTCTGTCACTAAATATAAGTCATTTTAATTAATTTTTCTTATCACTAATTATAATTCATTGTTGTTAGTTAATTAACTTTTTTTAGAGTGATTTTTTCTTATATTATCCCTCTAATAATATATTCATATAACAGTGTTCAAAATTTTGAAAAGATGATTAGAAGACATTCTAGGAAAAAGAAAAATTACCTTAATTTTTACAAAAATGATAACGGATGACTTACATCAAGTGATGGAGGAAATACTATTAGTCTACATGCTATTTATCTCTCTCCCTATTATACCAAGAAATGCTTATTTAATTTATTTATTTTTCAAAATAAATCTGGAAAATATATACTTTTTGGCTCTAACCTAATAGTTTCATTTAAAAAATACATTTGTGTCAAAATATTTGTTCTATTAGAAAATCAAGAGCTTATTATACTTTTTCTTAAATTACTTTCATTTGTTTTGATCAAGTAAATTATATATTTAGTTTGGTTACCCAATAAAATGTCATGTGAGGAAAATGTGTATGTAACTCCCAAATAAGATTATTAAGTATAGAACAATGAAATACGTACGTAATGATAAGTTAAGGATCATTATTTCTGTGTTCAAAATTGTTACTGAAAGAGTTTCAAAATTGGGAGAAGATTTTTAGAGCTTAATAAAGAAATTTAAATTACAATGTAAATTTAAAAACTATAAAAAGAAAGGTAATAAGAAAACAAGAAACTGCATCTAAGAGATGAAAACACTTCAAACATAATTCCAAATACATAACATACTCACATC
>JAOXNR010053789.1:955-13591 GCA_028571225.1 Parsonsia alboflavescens | reverse complement strand
CATAGATCACCTATTTAAATCAAGTTGGACCTTATTTTATGAAAAATATATGCACATAAATAATTCAAACAATACCTCAATTTTATTAAATCAAAAATTACGGAAAATTGGTAGTCTTTTTGGGCATAAATCCCAACAGTATTGAGGGTATAAATGTCTAATTACATTATGAATGAATTATCAGGTTAATTTAGGGTTTTAGAACTATATATAGTTCCTTATCTTTGTATAACAAAAAACCTACAAATATCTTTTTATTGAAATCAAGAATCCTCTTGGATTAAAACTAGTTCTTGTGAGTGTTCTTCCTCTAACTCTCTTAGGGTTGTCAGTTTAACTACTCTAGGGCTTTTCATCACTTTAGTTAGTGTGTTGTTTGTCTACCAACATCAAGACAATGGTCGATGATTGAAAAACATCATAGGTCATTGTACTAACTTGAACCTCTAGGTGAGTCTTGGGAAAATTTGTCAAGTCGGTGTGTTGTTTATGAAACCCATTTCAAAGAAATCACATCATTCTTGAAGTGCAAGTCCACATAAGCATGTTTTCTTCCGTAAACTTCATCTTCAACTCCATGAACTTCATCTTCAATGCACTCTTCCTCTGATGGATTCCATAATAGCTCCACCAATGCTACGATAGCTCCTTGATCCCTATTAGTACTTAATCCTCATTGCAACAAATATTGATTTTTATTGCTGTATTAAGGAATGCAATGTGTTCTAAAATATTCGAAACCGTTTTTATCTCCTAAATTTGTCTATCTAATGTAATGCCTCGAACTTGAGTCGAGAGTCACACATCTTGCATTGATCTAACCCAACATGCAAAGTTGACAAGATCTAAGAAAATTTAAAACAATTCTTTCCTCATAATTGAAACCTTTAAAAAAACTAAAAATGATTGTTCAGCTCTTGTCATAACTTGATACAAGGATACATAATTCAAGCATAATATACAAACTATAAGAGGTGAACTATAATACAAAAGTTTTAAGAAAAAAACAAGCAATCAATCATCAAATACACCCAAAGTGCCCTTTAGATGGAATATTATCCTCTCCAAGGCTTTATGAAATCTCGAGCCTTATTTGATGAAGTGACTTTGACTTTCAGTCAACCAAGTGTAGATAGGGTTTGTGTAGAAGTCGATCTTCTATGTAAACTTTCAAAAATTGGATCAGTTAGGGAGATAGGGGTTTTTAGGAATCTATTCAATTTGGTGACCTCCCAAAACATTGTAATACATGCTGTAAGTTGGAACACGCTCAATTGGATTGTCATTAGAATCAAAGCCACAAACCTTCAGTTCAAAAGCGTGTAGAGAGGAAAGATTTCCATCCCAAATCTATCTGGGTTAAACGTGCAAGGACAACAAACCTTTAGAAGGAGCTAATGCTATTAATTCAAAAGATATTGATGATATAGATGCCCTTCCTATTGATCGAGATCAGGCTGAGAAATCAAACTAAAAAGAAAAAGAAAAAGGAGGTGAAATTTCACTTCAAAGAGACCCCCAATAATGAGGATCAGAGATCCTAACAAAAAGAAGGCGGTTTTAACATAACCACTCCTTGACTCTGAGTTACCTCTGCTTGAGTCTGCTATGTTAGATCCAGAAACCTTAGCGACAAAGGATGTTGAAGGAGGGGCTTCGGTTCTTGATTCTAATTAGGCTACAAAAATTCTTTAATCTTCTGGAGTTTTGGCAGAGGGGATGAATTCTAATTCATCTCCACTTTAAGCTTTCCTTGACTTGGCGATTGTGGAAACACAACCAGACCAAGAATTGCTTCCTATTGGTAGTCCCCATCCTCAATAGAGCCCTCATTATCTCAGGTCTCTCAACAGGTGAATGTATCCTCTATAGAGATAATTCTCCCCATTCAAAATTCTTTATCTCAACATTTTGCAGAGGATCAGCAAACTTATCAAAGGCCTAAGAATTTTGCATCATCAAAAGGATATAGTTCGGACTCGTAATTTGTGGTAAAGTTAGCCCTGACAAAAATGCAAACCCAGTCTTTGACATGGACAACATCGAAGCCTTCTCGCCTTGCTTCCAATTGAATAAGTTGATTGTGTGGAATGCAACAGGGGTGGCTAATTCCTCCACTTGCTCAAGAATTCATAACCTTTTGGTAACTTACAAACCGTTTATTCTTGGTATAATTGAACAAATGGTTGAAGCATCTAATATTGCAAATTATGCTTTCATGTTCAATTTTGCTCACTGTGTTTCGAATGTTTTTGGGAAAGTATGGATATTTTGGAGTAGTATCTTGAATTTTTCTATTTTGCACAACTCTTTCAATTGATTCATGGGGTCTTCACTTATATGAATATATCTTTGTTTGGTTCTTTTGTATGTGCTAAATGTTCTCATCTTTATAGAAGGGAGTTATGGAATGAATTAAGATTAATTGCTGATTCTATAAATGGGCCACGATTAGTTGGAGAGGATTTTAACATTATTTGTCATTTTTTTGAATGTGTTGGCACTTCTCCTCTAGCTTCTCACATGAATGTTTTTGATTCTTTGTTGTTGCATTTGCATTTGTCTCATTTCCTTCCGAGAGGCTCGTAGTATACTTGGGACAAAATTTTTTCCTTACATTATGAAAAAGGGGTTGGATAGAGTGACAGTCAATGCGGAATGGTGTTGCATGTTTCTCTTTGGAAGTTCATATGACTTGGAAAAAGACCTTAAGCTTCTAGAATGACCTAGGACCTTCAGAAGAGGAGATCCAAGGTCGTGGACCATAGGTAGTAGGTTGTGTAAGATAGGTCATCGTAGATTATGAATGATAACTCCTTACTCTAAGAATGTCTTTCCAACAAGTAACTCATCTTTTGTTTATAGACTTTGAAGGACTAGATCTACTTGTAAGTCAGGTCTGGTTCTCGGAGCTAGGATCGAAATGTGTGGGCATTCGAACTAAGTCTTTCCACTCGTTTTACCCATCGGGCATGACCCAAAAACCAGATTCGAATACCTTAATGACCAACTCTTAGTATATGAAACTTGACCCGACTTGAAGAAATGGATCTAGACTTCCAAAGTGTGAAAACAAAATGACCAGAAAAGTGGTCGATGGACATCGTCATAGGTCGTGACCCTCGACCTATGGATCCCTGACCTACTAAACAAGGTCTCTGAATCACAAATTACGACCTAATTCCTACCTTAACAATTCACGGCTCTCGGCTTCCCTGCAACGACCTTGAACCATCCTCTCTAGAGGCCAAAGGTCGTTCAAGAGCTCGAGAACAAGGGCACAAGGTCCTATTCTCAGTCGTGGTTACTTTTAAAAGAGATGTGCATGGTAAAGACACTCTTTTATAACAAAACTCCATGATTTTAGGAATGATTGGTTGGATATTATCTCACAATCAACTCCATTGGCCTACATTCATGTAATTGAGATCAACTCAAAAAAATTAACTTCACCTAAATAGGGGATTCGATTAATTTAACACACACATTGATCACACTTGGATCCTTCATTGAATTCTATCTTTGTCTCTCCAAGAAACGTGAATCAACTTTGGCATCGGAGTTATCCTTAGGGCTACAGTCCCCTCCGGTAATTTCTTATTTTCTTGTTGTTCTTGCAGGCACCGTGATAACTAGGGTGACCTGGGGTCCATTTTAAGCTCTATCACTTCTGGTAGCATCTGTGGGAAGAACACTTAACGAAGTTCTTTTCATCCATTTATAAAAAGTACTGCCATGGCACGAGAACAACAAGCCCATTGTGGGCAACCATGACGAATTGAATTCTAAAATGGAGAGATTATATCAGAAGTCCCTTTAGATGGAGGGGAAAATAACAATGTCGTTGATCTTTTATGCTAAACAGGTCTTTTGGAACCAATGCATTCCGGAGCTTCTAGGAGAAACATAAGGATTGTCCCTCCAGCACTTCGGGAAATAAAACAAGACTAGCATCTACAAGTACGTGACAATCAAACTTCATTACCTCCATCAGGAATGGCATAATCCAGTTGGAGTCATGTTACAGTTTCTAGCTCCCTGCTAGAGCAAATGATATTAGCCTTGGAATGCTTCTTAGGCAAGCGAGACCTTGATGTGATAGGAAGAAGCCCAGCAGTAGCCTAGAGGCCCTGAACAGGGAGATAGAATACTTCAAGACCTACCATAACTACAAAAGTCTAGAGAAGACCCTCCTAAAGGATGTGCTCGGGATAGGGAGAAACTTAGGTAGGATCCTCCCAATGATACAGATCGTGATTGATGTGATTCATCAAATCTCAACCACACCAACTAAAAGCTAATTCCCAGATTCATCAAGAGGTTATGCTAGATTCATTGACCTTGTTGTCTCTAAACATCAACCAACGATTTGAATTTCATCAATTCAATTCAACACTCTAGCTTAGTGATGAAAACCCAAGGTAGTTATCCAAGAACCCTAGAAAAGTATTTGATGAACAAAATCAACAAAGTTTAATTTGAACCAAGAGGATTCTCCAAATTTGAATTAAGTTGTTTTTCAAAAGTTGTACGTTGTAGGAATTACAAAGATAAGAAATATATATATTGTTCTAATAAAGCATACTTACATTTTAACGACTTAATTGCCCTTGAAAACTATCAAAAACTGCAAAAAAAAAAGTTGGAAATCACATGAATTTCGGCCAAATAGAGAAGTATTTGTCTGTTCCCGTTGGACAAGTTGTTGTACCTGTGAAATGTCCCTTGGCAGCCAGCAATTAACTAGCATTTTTGGAGTGCAACAGTGGTTGCACCGGTCACTCTCAATTCACTCCAAATTTGAACCATTTCACTTGTTTTCTTTGGCCTTCTTTGGTTCTTTCTTTTTGACTTGTTAAGGCTTGATTCTTAATTCTTCTTGATGTGTTTTCAAACCTTCTTCACTGATGTTTTAGAGCCAAGACTTTAAGTACAAATACTTGTACAAAATCCTCCATACCTTTGTAAGAACATCTCCAAGGAAAGCCTCAAAATCATTCATGCTTTGAACTATTTTCAACAAGTCTTTCATCATCTTTGGAGTGTCACTCTTCATCCTTGGATTGTCATACTTGTATTTCTAATACAAGTCCTTGAGCTTCAGCAACATTGCATAAACATGTTTTCTTCCATGAATCTTCTATCCATTGAGCTCCTCTTTGAATGACTTCTTTGTTAGCTCCACCAATGTTAAGATTGATCCTTGATATCCGTCAGTGGTGCACGAGTACAAGATGATGGAACAATAGAAGAGATCCCCCATTGACAGACCTCAGAGATACTCTCTGGAATGGATGGGACTATGACCTCCGAAATAAGCTTCATAAAGCTGCTATTTCCATGACTCATTGTCAAGAAGCAAGACAAGATGTATATGAGTACTCGTTGAAAACTCCTCCTGGGGAAAGGGATCCTCCAAGACCTAGCCTGATTGAAAGATCATCCAGTAAATATTTAAGAGTAGCCCCTAGATTCAAGAGTACAAAGAACCACATATAAATCTTGACTAAGTAGAAAGGAACAAGATGCAAACTGGAGTCAACTTTCAGAGCTATCACTTTTTGTGGACTGTTTTAGGACCATAAAAATGCCATCTGGCTTCAAACCTCCATAGGTTGTTGTGAAATATGTTTTTACTATGAGAAGATTGATCCCTTTTTTTATGATGAAAAGATAAAAACATTAATAAGTAATTTGAAAAAACTTTTTCAAGAATATGTGCGTATAAGTGCAGCATCTTCACCAAGTCATTTGTCATATGATGTTTCTAAGACAATGCAAAGGAGAAGTGATAATCAAGATGTAACTGAAATACCATTTGAAGTAAGTTTAGTTCTTTTTTATATTTCCTTTCATCTAATTATTATTATTAATAATATTTGATTATTGGTTTTCCTTTTTGGGTATTTAATCTATTGTAGGAGTTTATTTTGAGACCTCAACCAATCTCTGCTACTAAAAAATCTGAATTATATCTTCATTTAGAGGAGCCCAAGCTTAATAATGAAACTTTTCGATCTATGGATGGTCTTAATTATTGGAAGGACAATGTGACTCATTTTCCTAACCTTGCTATCATGGCAAGAGATGTGTTGAGCATTCCTATTATTACTGTGGCATCGGAATCTGCATTTAGTATTGGTGGGCATATTCCCGCTAAGTATAGGAGTTCTCTTCTTCATGAGCATGTCCAAATGCTTGTTTGCACAAAGAATTGGCTGCATGAATTTACTCTAACTCAAGATGGTATAATTTCAATATATTTAATCTTTATTCTTTTAAATTTATATTGAATTAATTTATTTGTGTCTTTTCTTTTTTTGTAGATGACTTTGATAATTCTAACCTTGAAGTTTCATTGCTTTCAATAAAAGATTCATATGCTATAATTCTTAAAGATCTTAAATCTGATTGAGGAATTTGTAATCCATTAAGTTTTGTTAAACTTGAATTTAGAAATTTACTACTTGAACTTAAATTCTTGTATCAAATTTGAAGACTTGAAGTATCGTTGAATTTGAACTTAAAAACTTGAATTTGAATTCTTGTATTACTTTGATGAAATATGGACTTTGACATTTGTTGAATATTTAAGAATTTTTCTTGATATAATTTATATGATATGAATGTAATTTTATTATTGATATTTTTTTTTGAATAATTGTATAGTATATATTTGCATTTTAAAAATATTAATTGATAAATTAAAATATTTTTTAAAATACATGGGGGTTCCCCATAGCTTTAATATGTGGAACCTTTAAAATTTAGAAAGTTAGAACTTATATGGGCTAGGACCCATTTTAGAATGAACTTATGTGAGTTGGGGTGGATCGACTCAATTGACATTTTTAATTGTACACACATCTTCTGGATGAAATAAATGTGGGATGACTATATAGTTTTCAAAGTAAATAAATGTTGGATGACACCAATCAAGTACAGAAATTAAGGATTTAAATACTTTGTTTATAGTTTAAGATTCTCCAAACCAAAAAGATTGGTTCGAACAAAAAAAATATGCAAAATCAAACCAATTCAAATTGGGAAGCCCCCATCTAATTTGCAGTTAAATACTGTATCGTCAAGTACGTCAGACTTGAGAAGATCTTTTCAGTTCTCACTCTTAACAAAAGACTAAGGGCAAAAGAGAGATTCCATAGTTTCCTCGTACGGTCAGTCCCTTCCAAAGTTGTAGAGCTGCAAATCTCTCTCGCCATAACCTTGTAGAAGTACTTCTGCAGACAAATAAATCCTTTCTTTTTCGCACTAATTGAAAAGAAAACACAATTAAGGACATCAATTATCCATCCTTCCTCTTAATGTTCACGGATTTTTTTTAAAAATTTTTTTGTGTATTTCATGTAAGTAGTTTTCATATCTTCGATTTTCTGCATAAAAAGAAATAGACTTTCACTTTTTTAAAGGATTCGTTGGTCAAATTAATTCTTGCATTTTTTTAGTGTCCAAATCTTGTGTGTTTATTGTTGGGATTTCATAATTTATTATTCAAGATTGCTGGGCTTTCTCTAGAACTTATTTCCCTTTTTCAATTGTTTGCAGTTTCTTGCAGTTGCTTCTGGTTTCTTTATTGAAAATTAATTATTTTATTTTATTATTTCTGTGGGATTTTTCCTACTCTCGCTTCGTATGACTATCTGCTAATTATTTTGTTGAGTATGCACCGGAATTTATATCATCAATACGAGTTTAATTTGTCTTTTACTGGCTTTTTCCATACCGTTAATGTTCTTTATCTGTCTTTTCTGTCGCAGATATCTCACAGTGAAAGGTGGGAAAGGGAAAGAACACAGAATTCTTTGGGTTGTGATTTCCAGGAAGTTTAGTTGTTAGTTGCAATTCTTGAACACATAAAAAGGAGAAATAGGTATGAGTAAACAGAGTTATCTCAATTTCGGTATTAAATTTCTCTTACTTTCTATTAAGTTTGCATTAGTAAAAGCAACCAAAGTTGTTCTATTTCTTCTCCTTCTGTTACTTTTTGTTTTCTCCTTCGAAATGATGAATCAGTGATTTGGTAAAAGGAAAGTCAAGTATCAGATTGAGGCATTGCAATGTATGTGCAAGCCCAAATGCTATATTTCATTCCTAAGTTGAGTTTAGGTGAATACCAGACTTACTTAATTTAGTATATTCCTCTTTAAATAAAGAGATCTACTTGTACTTCATCTTATACATAACGTGTTCTGAAATTAATGACGACACAAATCAGTTTGGAGTTTTATTTTCAATAAAGTTCATTTCAGGGCTTCGTAAAATGGATTTAATTAAATCAAAGCTGTTCCTTTTTTGGTTTTGTGAGAGCATTAAATGCATGACAGACTGTAGTTTAGCCTTTATGGTTACAGTTGTGTCTGTGATGATAAATGGCAATCTATAGGCATGTCAAGCATTTTATGTTATTTCTTTAGTATATGGCATGCGAATAAATTGTTAAAGTGTTATGAAAATTTGCTAGTCAGATTAGCAATGAATGCACTTGCGATTATATAATTTTCTTCACTGGAGCTTGTTTTTAGATAAGTGCCTGGCCTTTCGGAAAGATATCTTTAATCCGGGGGCATACTAATGCTCCATCAAAGTGAAGGATTTAACAAGTCAAATAATTCATCAGGCTGCACACGTACGTAAATTGGTCCAGGACATGGACTTGATCAACTTTTTAGAGCTTGAGTTACTTGTATGCTCAGTTGAGTAAAATACTGAAATACTTGTACCTGGTTTGATAGCATTGGGGCTAGTGCATTTACCTGGTTTTTGATAGAGGAACAACATATCAAAGTTTCACATTCAAGTTTGTTTTGTGGATATGAAACTTAATATTATTATTATTTTTTTTAAAGTACTAACCTAATCGTTCTTAATCAAATGAGTCAGATCTTTCACCTTTGAATTCGAAGTTCTACACTTTTGAATTTGAAATTGATCTAGATAATCTGGATTTAACTTGATTGTGGATACAACAGTGTTCAACTTCTCTTTTTGGTGAAATCCCAAATCATATTGGCTGAGATTCGGAAAGTTTTCAAAGTCAAATTTTTCCCCCCCCCCCCGAAGGTATCCTATGTATTTATACACCGTAACCATCAATTCAATCCTTGAACTTGCATCTTTTTCTAATTTGACCACTCAACTTCGAAACATGTCAATTTAATTGGTCAACTTTGTAGATTTGACAAATTAACCACTGCACAATTAAATATTTGTCAAATATCGTAACAATAAATGACTAAATTGTTAAAACTCACAAAGTTAAATGACTAAATTGTTAAATACACAATGGTCAAATTGAAGTTTGATAGTTAACATGGGTCATTATGCCTTTTTGATACTTTATCAAATAATTACAATATAATTAATAGATTAATAAAACATATGCATTTCATAAGAAGCCATAGACAGATTAGATTGAGGATAACGAAGGAGTGTCTTTGCTGAAAAATGGGAAATATGGAAGCCAAAATTAGTTTAAGAATTCACCGTGACTCAAGAAATTCCTTCGTTAGACTTGTGGCTCTGGGATTTTGATGTAACAGTTTACTGATAACTGTTTAGCAACCATTATGCCCATAGAATATCTGGAACAGGATACCTGATAGCATCCTGAGATCATGCCCATTGAGCGGAGTTTGAGTGTCAAAAGCACTTAGGCAACCTGATAAGAAATTATATATGATCAAGTTACGCTGTATAAGTTAATTTGAGAGTTGAATTTGTAGGGAGAGAGGAAGAGTGTATACATATATATGGGGCAGCTCGATCTGAAAGCAGAAGGGAACCAAGCATCCTAGTCAGAACCACCATGCCCGAGAAGTTTCTTGATGCTAAAAACAGATCAGTCTTATTTATTCTGCTGTTTCTCCTTGCTTCCGGCTCGGCTTTGATGAAGTTGGAGACACAATTGCACCTGTGTTTATTCTGGTAGATCTGAAACATAAATTAGACACTAAATGAGCCAAAAGAATTTTCAGATCCAACTGCCTCCTCTTCCATGGAAAATAAAAGCCAAAAAGTTCCCTCATATCCTCCTCTCCTGTCGTGAAAAAAGATCAATAAAAAAAAGGCAAAGTAAAGGAGAAAAAAGAAGAGCACCCCATTTCTCACTTTCTAATACACATTTTTGTCTTGAATGTCTCTTTCTTGGACAAAGACCCTACAGAAACAATCGAAGAATCCTTTTGAATTGGCTGCATGCAAGTTTTTGACCCTTTCCTTTGTTTTATCTCCCAGCACATAAAAAAAGCAACTAGTATATGAAGCTGAACTTACATTGGAACAACCAGATGATGGCAGAAAACTTGAACTTTAAATGAAGCCACTGACTAGTTCAAGATTTACTCATCGAAGAATTGACAATGGTGAAATTGTGAAGGATACAAGTTAAAAAATGGCAGAGACTTAAATGCTTCCCAGGAATAATTGAAACAATCCAGAATTACAATAAAGCAATCCCTCTTAAATGCTGTTGAATCAACTCTTTTTTGAGAAAAAATCTGCAGTGGCTGAAACACGAGGGCATCAAAAGAGACCTCAAAAACAACAAAAGATTCAAAGCAGAAGAAAGAGTACTATTAGTAGCAGAAATTGTAGCATTTATTTCAGAGTTACAGGAATAGAGTCGGAATATAGTTTAACAAAGAAAAGACGCCTTCTGCAACTATGCGAGCATGCACATGTCTGAAAGTGAGTTATGAATCTAAGTTTTAACAAAATTTAGGATATTCAAGTTCGGTGTGCTGGTGTTCATGTAAAGCAACTAACCTCTTTTGTAGTGAACCGATAATGGAATATATATTTTTTGTCAACATCTGCTAGTCAAATATGAAAATTTGTCTCAAGAAGCCTTTCTGCAACTATGCAAGTACCCACATGTCTGAAAGTGAGTTATGAATCTATGTTTTAACAAAATTAAGCATATTCAACCTTGGAGATTCAGTGTGATAGTGTTTATGTAAAGCAACTAACCTCTTTTGTGGGGAACTGATAGTGGAATTTATATCTTTTCTCAACATCTGTTGGGCAAATGTGAAAATTTGTCTATCCATTTGCTTAATACGAAGGATGGTGGTTAGCTACTGCATGAACATTAAAGATGAGTTCTGTCCATAACCTTTAAATAGAAAGAGTATAGTGCAACTCTTTCTCTAACATCACCAAACCCATGACATGAAAATGTAAGATATCACTATAGCATTTGAAATGCTCCCTAATCACACTCGAGAAATTTTCTTAATCAGCAGCAAATTGGGCATCACCCATACAGAAATCATATGGCTTAAGAGTCTTATAAACAAAGTGCTTAGTAGAATCTTCTGAGAGGAGACCAACTGCATTAATCTCAGTCCATTAGTTAATATCCTCATTTAATGCTCCTGGAAGAACTAAACCTTTTCTTCTTATTTATTTTCTTACCATTGAACAATGCTGTACGCAGGTGAGAGGTGTTATTTGTCTCTTTTCAAGAGCAAATTTTAGGAAGTAAACATGAGTAGAAAATGTGACGTGCTAAAAACATGCTAAATTCTTCACTTGTCCTGAATTTTCTCCCTTGCTCCTCTTTGCAACCCAAGAAATCAATATTTGAGAGAAGAGAAGTTCAATCTGAAGCATCAATTCATCCACCACGATATTAAGTTTTAAGGTTTTATTTTATTATTTATTTATTTATATTTTTAATTTGCTTCATTTCGATCTTCTTTGTTATATATATATATATATAGAATTAATTTAACAGTCCTAGTATTATGAAATGGCAGGGATGGTTACTCACAAAATACTATGTCCTGAAACTTGTAATGGTTCTGAAGACCTGCCACAGTAGTTCTTTTTTGCTTTAGGTCTGAAAAGAAGTGTTCTTTTATACAATTTCTATTATAGGTGGATATAGTCCACCTCTGATGTAGAGAAATGAGAGAAGAAAATCCTTCCACTGAGTAATGATCATTGCATTGTTTGTTTTCATGCTTGGATTGAATTTTGGACTGATCTTGGGAAACATACTATTCTTGTAGGATTCTGTGTTTTGCTGTTCTCTTATGGTAAATGGGTCAACTTATCTCGTTCCTATGGTTGAATGGCCAATGTCAGAGTATTGTTTGCTTTTCTGGAAATTTCATATGGAGTTTTCTTAAATCTGATGGAAGATACTTAAATTTCTGTCTTCTTGCTTTGCTGACCTCCAAGGCTAAGACATGTTAAAGATTCCTTCACTTCCTCCGATGGAATTTCCTAGCTATTCCTGATCATCCTTCTCGATAAGGTTCTAGCTCTTCCCAGAAGCTGCATACCTCTCTATTGTGAAAGAATAATTCCTATGTATAACCCAGTGCAGAGGTAAATTTGGTTTATTCTTTAGCTCAAAGTCATGAACTACACAACAGCAAAGCAAGGGGTTAAATGTTCAAGAAGGTATAAGATGAAGCAATACTGACATTTGCCAAATCCCTGTAGAATTGAAAGAGTTGAATTCTGTACCACATCGATTGATCTAAATGGTTCCTTCTTCCTATTGTTTTTATCTTGTATAAATTGTCAGAAAAGCAATGTTTGAGCTCTGTCTTAATTCGTTTTCTCTGCGGCTTTGGGGGGGGGGGGGGGGGGGGGGGGGGGGGGGGG
>JAOXNR010053788.1:0-13595 GCA_028571225.1 Parsonsia alboflavescens | reverse complement strand
CAGATCACCTATTTAAATCAATTTGGACCTTATTGCATGTTATGCTAATATGTGAAAAATTACTTATTTAGATTATAGCATTTTACACTTTTTCTCAGAAAATGATAGCCTTTTTCCCAACAGGAGATGGTAACTACCAGAGAAACCTTGCAAACATGTCATTGTTATTTCCAGGAAAAATTTCAAACCTAGTAGAAAATTTTGTGCCACAGTGAGGAAATTTGGCTCCTCAATGATGAATTTTCATGTCTTGATGAGGAAATTTCAAAATAAAACATTTTGGTTCATTTCGTGACACAAATGGACAATTTGGTGCCATATTTTGTTAATTTTGGTGCCTTAATGATGAATTTTTGTGCCACACAGAGGAAATTTCAAAATAAAAAATTTTGGTCCATTTTATGACATAGATGGTCAATTTCGAGACACACTGGTCAATTTCAGGACAAAGGTGGTTAATTTCGAGACACAGCTGGTCAGTCTTGAAATTGACTGGTTTTTTTTTTTTAAAAAAAATTCTATGCATGTAATTAAATATTTCTACAACTCATTTAGCTTAATCTTTTTTATAGGGAAAATGGGACTCCTTATTACATTCTATGTCGTGGGAATTCATTTGACATGGAATTACTGAGGATGGCATATGCACCTTCGATACAGCCTCTGCTCTTATGTTCTTTTTTGAATTCAATTGCAGATATGAATGACATGGTTGTCAATGCCACACATGCCAAGAGGTCTATTGGAAGACCACAAGAGCCTTGTTTCCTCTCTTAAAATGAACAATACCGTCGAAAAAAAGCATGTAAAATATGCAAAAGAAAATTACAAAATTATCTTACCTGTTCGAATGCTCACAACACGGAAAACCCACCTCCCGAAGAAAATGATCCAACATCGAATGACTTAACTCATGAAGTGCCCATATCTAATCCAGCATCCACCCAACAATCTCGAGTTTATGGAGAGGGTTACTCGGTGGAAAATGACTGGTTAGATTTTGTTAATGTTGATGTAAGTATCTTCGATATGAGTGTCTTTGATAAGAGTTTGGATTTTTATGAAGACAATATTAGTGTTGACATAATTCATAAGATGTAAATGTTATTTTAACAAACATTGAATTTGTCATTTAATTTAAATTGCATATTTGTCATTGAATCTTCTTCACTTTATTGAATATGTAATTGAATTTAGTGATATTTGCCAAAAAAAAAAATTTAGAAGGGATATTTTGAGCCTTAGAGGGAAAAAATTGGAAGTTTCGGACCACAAGGGGCATTTTGATCTTCTGAGGACATTTCAAAACTTCAAGGGTCAAAAACGAAATATAAGGAGTCAAAAAAGGAACTTTGAGGGTCAAAACAGTAAACCCTAAACCCTCTCTTTTGTTTTTTTTTTTGGTATTGTCTTGAAGCTAATTATTTTAAAGTTAATTTTTATAGAAATTTTTTAAAAGTTAGTTTGTAATGGAATTTTTTATTAAGTTAAGTTTTTGAAGCTTTTATTGAGTTAATTTCGTATGGAACCTTTTAGGTTAATTTTTTTAATTTTTTATGAAATCCTTTGAAATTAATTTTTTAAAGCTTTTTTTTTAAGCTAATTTTTTATCAAAATCCTTGTAAGTTAATTTTGTATAGAATTAACATACAATAGAATTAAATGTTATAGAATTAGCATACAATAGAAATCAAGAATAACATATATAATCTACATAATTTACTTTACATTTAATGTATTATTTACAATAATAAATAAATAAAATTCTAAACTGCAATAACAAATGGCTCCACTATAGCATGGTCTAAGCCACCTCATCCCCAATGCGCTGCTCCATATCAGTGGTCCAAGGCAAGTAGGGCATCTCCTTAAGATGCCCCCCTCATAAGCTGTGCCATGTAGTAACAAATGTAAGCGCCTCAGCTAGTCTTATATGACTGAATAGGGATGGAGTGAACCTTTGAATTGGGTTGGTCAACAAAACTTGGAGTGAACTACTGAGGTAGGCTACATCCCCGTCCTACAATAATAGTCTACCTGTTGCGGAAGATGTGGCATCAACAAACAGACCTACTCCACAAAAATCCTCTCGAGACGCCTTCACGTCAGCAAATGGCTTCAAATCATACAACGAGATCGAAGACCCAGCTAATGAGACTCGAAGTAAAATCCAATGGTCATGGAGGCAATAGGTCATCAAGATCTATATATACAGTGTAAATATTAAATCAATTAATGTTAAATAAAACATCATTTAAACATATAGTTTAATAGAAAATTAGTGTTTTACCTCCTAAGTCTCCCACCACGCTATCTCTCCTAAGTCTGCATCTCCCCTGACCTAGCTAATGATAAAAGCAACAAAATCATAGGTCCCCAACTAAGCATGAGATGGCTTGGTCTCGAGCCATGCACCTCGGAGAATGCTCTATAATTTGAGCTAGTTAAAAATCAAAATTGTACACATAAATTGTAACTTGAGTAAGTTAAATAAAAATAAAAATTATTTTAAAATACTTAAATAGAGGTAAGTCTGAGGGAGAGCGAAACAGGCTTGATAAGGGTAAAGGGATAATGTCTCCTTCACCGCTCTTCACAACCCTCACATAAACTAATCCACGTGATCATTCTCAACCACCCCCGTCAAGGATCTGACCTTTTTGAGGTCATCAACAACAAGTGACTGGACTCCCCGATCGAGCGCCTATCACAAAATCTTAATTATAATATAAAACAAGAAAGTTATAAAATTCAAATAAATTATTAAAGATTGAAATATCTCTCTGAATCTCTGATGCAGCAGAAGACATCTAACCGTGCTTGATCAAGGATGTAAGGGTTCACCATGAGAGCAGGAATCACCTCTTGCTCCTCTACAGAAGCAGGAATAGCCCCTCCCACCTCAATTACTCAAGCCTTCTTCGGAGCTTTCGTCCTTGACTTCTTCTTTGGCCTATTCGACTCTATGCAGTGAGAGGGGTCTGTAAAAGGTGATCGTACCCCTACAGCTGGGACTTTGGCTAGAAGTGCACAACCAAGCTCCTAATAGAATTTAAAAACCAAGCATTAAATGAATATTTGACATGAGTTATCCGACACAAATAGAATGAATATGAATTTAAAAGAATTATTCATATGAAATAGATAAATTAGAGACCAAATTCAAATGAATATGAATTTACGAATTAGAATTACTAACTATAAACTTACCTCCTGAGGGGTAGGATCACTAATTGTGGCAATCGATGGATCTACTGGATCTTTGCTCCAGTTAACATATGCATCGATCTATTATTTAAAAAATAATCAATGTGAAAAAAATAAAAAATAAAATAAAATACAAATCCGAAATAAATAAGAATTTATAAACTAGAATTAATGGAATTTACATAGTAGAATTACCTAGGTGGTAGAATCCATGACCATAGAAGCAGTCAGAATGGAGTGGCTAGCGACTGGCCCAACATGTCGATAGTGTGAGTAACCAACTCTGAACTGGTGAGGTCAGGCTCCCGAGAAAAGGAATCATGCAGTTATGGATCATCTCCACGATTGTCATCCCTCTCCAACATATCGAGGCGACGCTCAATTTGAGTGAGCATCTCTAGGATCATACTATGCCTCTGGATAGCCTGTCTCTCATACTCGGCCAATTGAACTCAAGCCCAATCCTCATACCAAAGCAATAATGCATCAACCCTGGCCACGAGAAGATTAACCCTCACAGGAGACTATAATTTAAAAATAGTTAAATTTTGAAAATTGTCATAGTCATACCTAAAGTTAAGGCCAAAGTAAACTCTAACAAATGATTAACTTCTGTCAACTAAGTACCCAAACAACTTTCAAACATCCAAAATTCCAAATTAGTACTTCGGATCCCATTCTGATGCATTTCCTGTCAAGATAGAATGTGTTAGTCATTTTGATACCTAATGTTATACCTAAATTCAGAATTGGTACCCGTTGTTTTCTTCTTTTACCAAATAAGTACCTATATAACTTATGATTTGAAAGTTGTTTGGGTATTTAGTCGGCTAAAATGAAAAACAATGGGTAATAAATAAGCGATTCTCCCTATCTTGGTTGGAAATACTTCAGAATAGGATCGAAAGTACTAATTTGGGCATTTAGAAGTTGTTTGGGTATTCAATTAACAGAAATTAATCATTCGTTACTAGAGTTTTACGTTAACCTTAACTTCAAGTATGACTACGGTGATTTTCCCTTAAATTTTATACTATAATGATAAGCGTTTTATTTAAATAAGAAGAGATACATACCTAACATCCACTCCTCTAATATCGAGTCGAGCTGGGAGATGGCTGCCTGCTCGTCCCCTCCTTAGCCGGATGACTCTGCTCAATGGCCTCGATCTGCGAACTTCGAATCTAATAAAAAAAAGCATGCAAAAGTAATTAGAATAACATTCTGTAGCATCGACTAATCTATTACAATAACATAAAAGAAGAAGAGATACATACCCTCTGCCGGATTGTCTCTGATGGAAATACAATGCAAATGATACCTTCCAGACCAATTACAAGAGCCAGAGCATCCAATTTAAGGCAAGCATTGACCACATTTGTGTAAAGGAGAGAAGAAATGCTTGATTTCCCAACAATTTTTGAAGAACAACCATTGACAGATAAAGAGCATCCAAGGAAGGAATTCAACTTGTGGCTGATAGAAGACATAAAAAAGGAGTGTACAATCAAAGAACCAGTCCTTGGGAGCCTTGGGAATCAAGTTGGAGAGCCTAGGAAGGCTTGGGAAGAAGTTGGCATAGTGCAAAACAAGTGTGGCATGGAGATGGCACAACAAAGCACCATTCGGCCCTCTACAGTAACCAAGTCGTCACAGAATATGAGCACTGGATGGCCACAAGAAATTCCAGAAGCCATCAGGCGCTCCATCCGGTGCTGCACTCCCTTAAGCTGGCACTGGAGGCCTATTTTCCTTGTTTCATTCTTAATGCGAGCTTGACTCTATTTGGACGATTCCACATGATTTTATTGACTTATCTTTTTCTTTTAAGCTATTTTAGAGGGTTAGCCAAGTCTTTAATCATTCTTATTGCTTCGTAGATACTATAAATAGTTCTCTATTTGTATTTTGTAAGACAACTTATTCTACAAATGCTTTCAAATCATTTGAGAGAATCCTTTTAGATTAAACCCCTCTTTTTCTTGAGTGTTCATCAAATAGCTCTTCTAGGGTTCTTAGTGAGACTCTGGAATTCTTCAATACTAGGATAGGGTAATTGAATTGGATTGATGAAATCAAAACTAATAGATCATATTGGAAGGTAATCATGGTCATTGGTAATCTAGCTTGAACCTCTTAATGAAGTCTTGGGTTGATCTCAAATGGGTGTGTTTTTTTTTATTGATTTGAATGAAGAATCCATGTCAGTTTTGAGATCACATCAGTTTCGGATCTCATCGGACTGATAGAAAATTCTCCATCAGATCTCTATTAGGACACGGGACCTTAAAAAAAAAAAAGTAAAGTAAAGTAATTATAATCTTAACATTTAGCATTATATAAAATTAACTTAATCAATGGAAATTATGATTAGTCTAACCTCCTCGATCGATTGAACTGGCAATCCCTATCCGCCCACCTCTCAAAATGAGCTGGATTGATAATTACCCTGGCAAGTCAATGCAATATGGGAGAGGCCGGCGAAATCTGTCCAGTAAAAATACTGCCACTCTGTTTGATCCGACTCGATGTAAGGGGAGGTCGCATGCACTTCTAATTAGCAATTTAATTTAATAACATTATCTAACTCAAAAATGAAAGTGGAAGGACAAAAGATATTCACTTACAACAGTAAGCAACTGATAACAATCAACTGAGGGGCCAAGCCGGGGCCGTCTGAGGTAGGACACCTCGGGCATCGTGGACCCACATAGGAAGTGCCACGTCTACCCGCATCCAGGACGTCCCTACATAGGTGAGGAAGCAGGTATGGGAAGTAATCGTACGTCTACTACTAATTAAATATAAGATTAAAAAGAAATTTAAATATGTATTTAGAGATTCTAAAAACAATCATTGTTATACGAATGTAAAAAACAATATTAAAACTTACCTTTAACCACCAATAGTTGGCTTACAAGGGTCTCTTCCTTACGTTCTCCTCTCCAATTGCCTGCCGATACGAGTGCATGATCATGCTCCACCTAATCTTTCACTAAGGGAACGACTTTACAGGCTCCAAGTCATCTAAAATCCTCCATATATAAAAGGGGATGGCTGTAGATGGCTCATAGGTAAGTATCCAATTACCTATTGATGTGATTTCTTGAAGCTTGAAGGTTTTAGTCTTCATACATGCAAGAAATCAATCAAAGTAATGAAAGACCAATCAAAGATTCAAGGGAGATTAGATTGACCTTTGTTGGATAATCGACAGCAACCAACCTCTTGATTTGGTAAACACTTCAATACCTCACCCCAAAGTGATTGCCCCTTTATGTTGTGAACCAAGAACACTCAAGAAAGATCATGTTTGATCTTCAAATTTGATTGAATTCCAATCGAATAGTATTTGTCTAAAGAAGTTGTCTTCGAATTACATATAAAAGACTATATATAGTCTAGGTAGTAAGAAACCCTAAATAAGTCTTACAAATGGTTAAAAGACCAAAAGGAATGAAGGAAGGTCAATAAAATTCAGGAAAACATCTCATATGAGTGAGCAGGGGACGACAAGATTGCTACTGTAATTTCATCCTAAGAGCATCCGGTGGTGGCTCTGGCACCGTTTAGCACCGGATGGCTTCTAGGCTTGCCATTTGGTGCTCTCTCTTGCTATCTCCATACCGAACTAGTTTTGCATAGTGCCAACTTCATTCCAAGCTTTCCTAGGCTTCGCAACTTGACCTCTAAGGTCCCCGATGCCTTGTTCTTCATTTAGAAACCTCCCATCATCATCCTCAAGGCCTTGAATCACCCACAAGTTATAATCCTTCCTTGTATGTTCTTCATCAAGCTTTGTCTCCATAAAGATAACTTCAAAGTCAAATAATTCCTCTAGATTTTGTATGAATGCCGCCAATGACCTCTTCATCTTTGATGCCCTTGCTCTTGTAATATGTCCCGGAGGCATTGTTGGAGCTTGATCTCTATCACCTATGATGCCTTATGCCAGTCTAAGGGCATCATCAACTAATAGCTCTCCCACTGCCATGTCCTGCCACATCGCCAAGACTGCATCCAGAGTAACTGGATCGATCCCCATCAATCGAGCAATAGCAGAGGTGACTGTCATTGGCCTTTTAACCATGTGTCGATCTACTCTCCCATAATGTAGATCGGTAAGTAGAGGGAACTCCTGAAAGCCTAGTCAATGTAACTGGCCTCCTATTAAAAACCACATCTCGTCGAGGCGGACATCCTCCAGAATTACCTCTTGTCTTAATATATGCAAAGCAGCCCTGGCGTAATAGGCTCCATGGTACTGGGAAAGATCTACCATATATCCAAAATGGGCCCTACTAAAATGGTCTAGTGCCCATGGCACCACAGCAGATCAATTGTTTGGGTCACAATAAAATAGTTCGCACTGAGTATGCTCTCAGCAAGCACCACGGAATCATGACGTCGCTAATAGGTGTGATGGATGAGATCCATATCTTTACAATAACGAAACAAAGGAAACAGTTGATTAGAAAAATTATCATTAAATTAAACTCGCCTTTTTTTTAAGACTACAATAAATAAATTACACTTCAAAATTCTCTATGTAATTAAGCTAAAATATATTTTGATATATCTTAATTAGAAAAATCTTATTGAGAAAGAAGGCAAAATAAAGTTATTGCATCTAGTATTATTTAAATTTTAAAAAATAATTTTTTGGAGAACACCTATCTCTTTTTTGTTAGTTCAAAAAATTTGTAAATCCTTACCCAAATGGGTATTGCTTAATTTAAATAAATTAAGCTACAAATTAATAAAAGGATTTTTAATATAATTAATTATAATGTATTTATTAGTACAATGTATTTATTTATCACTTTTGAATTATTAATAATAATAAGATTTACAAAAATTTAAAATAGTTTTATTTTTATAGAGTGAAAATATATAAAAATTTGGGTTCACAACTTACTTTTTAATTTGTTATGGTCCTTGATGATAAGATTTCGAACCTTTAAAAATAAAACGGTCTCAAAAATTGAATTGGAGAAAAAATAAGGTTTTAAAAATATTTCAGATCTTGATGATATAATTTCAGACCTCGGTGAATACAAGGGTCAAAAATTAAATTAGTGAGAATTTGTGATATTTCAAACCTTGAATTACATTTCAGACCTGGGAGAGGTTCGAAATATAATATTTTGGAACTTGATTTTGATATTTTGCATATCAGAAATTGAAATTAAAAGAGGAAAATATTCCAGATTTTGATGAAATTTTAGACCTTGGTAATGGGATTTCGGAACACAACCAAAACTATTCGAGACTTAGCTGAGATCATTTCAGACCTTATTTAAAGGATTTCGAACCTTAATGATGTGATTTCGAAACTTAGGATTCGGCCTGTGGCAGCACCAAGTCCCACTGCATTAACTTGTCTCCAAGTAAACTTCGCAGCAGATTCCCCAAGCTTCTATTCACCACTTCCGTTTGTCTGTCCGTTTGTTTGCTGATGACGAGAAGAACTGAATTGCAATTTGGTGCCCAAATGCCAAAATAGAGTTTGCCAAAAATGACTGACGAATTTCACATCTCTGTCGAAAGTGATCGACTTTGGAACTCCATGTAATTTGACAATCTCCTACATGAACAACCTAGCCACTTGTGAAACATCAAACGTCTTGTTATAGGGAACAAAATGTGCCATCTTCGAAAATCTATCTACCACAACCATAATCGACCCTTGTTCCTTTGTGTCCTTGGTAGCCCCAAAACAAAATCCACACCGATATCTTCCTAAGGTGCCAACGGGACGAGTAATGGCAAATACAAACCAGCATTGCTACCCTTAGTCTTAGCAATATGACAGATCTTGCACAGCTAAACACATCGAATCACGTCACGCTCCATCCTAGGCTAATAAAAGTATTCCTACACCAATGCCAACGTCTTGTCAATCCCAAAGTGTCCGGCTGATCCTCCGGCATGACGCTAATCTACAATTGCCACCCTCAACGAACATTCAAGTCCAATTTCCCCTAAAAAGAAATATGTCCTGAATTATGAACAATTGTTACGGCCTTGTCTGACACTTCTCCCAAACGCCTCTAAACTCCAGATTGTCCTATACAATTCAGAAAACATATCAAATCCTAATACTTGGACCTACATTGTGTTCAACAAGGAATGTCGCGTGCTTAACGCATCTCCCACCCGATTTAGTACACCAGCCTTGTGTTGAATGGAGAAACTGAAAATTTGCAAAAACTCCACCCACTTTGCATGCCTTGCATTCAACTTGTGCTATCCATTTATAAACTTGAATGCCTCATGATCCGAAAATAGAACAAACACCTTGGACACAAAATAATGCCTCCAATGCTCGAAACTCCGCACAATTGCATAAAACTCCTTATCATATGTTGAATATCACTGCTTGGCCTCATTATGCTTCTCACTAAAGAAAGCTACCGACCTACCCCGCTAACTCAACACTTCTTCAATTCCCACTCCTAAAGCATTACAATGTACTTCGAACATTTCAGAAAAGTCAGGTAATACTAAAATAGGAGCTTCGGTTACCTTTTGTTCTAGTAATTGGAAAGCCAAATCTGCCTCAACAGTCCATATGAACCAACTTCTCGTCAAACAGTCTGTCAATAGCGCAATGAAGGAACTGAAACCTAGGATAAAATGCCTGTATAAGGACGCCAGTTCATGGAAACTTTGAACATCAAACATCGTCTTTGGTGTCTCCCAATTCAAAATCGCCTCTACCTTTGCGGGATCCATCCGAATACCTTCACCCAACACAACATATCCCAAAAACGTCACATGATCTGTCAAAAAGTGATACTTCTTCAGATTCGTGAACAACTTAGGCTCCCTTAGTGCCTCAAATACCTCTCTCAAATGTTGTAAATGCTGCCCAATTGAGCCACTAAAAATCAAAATGTTGTCAAAATACACCATCACAAATCGCCCAATGAACAGACGAAAAACCTAATTCATCAAATCAAAATGTTGTCAAAATACACCACCATAAATCGCCCAATGATCGGACAAAAAACCTGATTCATCAACCCCATGAAAGTGCTGGGGGCGTTTGACAATCCAAACGGCATGACCATCCACTCATACAGCTCATTTCGTGTCTTAAACACGGTTTTCCACTTATCTCCCTGTCGAACCCGAATCTGATGATATCCGCTCCTTAAATATATCTTTGAAAAGACAGATGCCCCATGCAACTGATCAATCAAGTCATCAAATTGAGGGACTGGAAATCTATACCTGAATTTAATCTTGTTCGCCGCCCAACTATTAGTACACATCCGCCACGAACCATCTTTCTAAGGCACCAAGAACACCGGTACTACACACGAACCATCATCGTTAAGTAGGTCAAATGGGTCAATAATGGATGGTTCGAAGAAGGGAAGGAAGGGGAGCCAGATAGTGGAAGGGATTGATAAAGAGAAGGGAAGGGAGTTCGGTGAAGAAGAAGAAGGGAAGGAGGAGTTGGGTCTCAAAAATGGGAAGGGGAAAGGTTTCGGATCTCTCTTAATATTGATTTGGGTAATGAAGCATGAAGGGTAAAGGGCATAATTTTCCATTTGTGGGTTGTTTTTATTGGTAGAAATGTTAAAAGTTCAATTTGGATATAAAGTGAGAGTGAAGTGATCGAAATGGGTAGAAATGAAATGTTTTTAGAAATTGGATAAAATTAATACCTATTTCAATTTGGGTATATTTGGAAATTTCTTCCTAATTAATGATGCCATCGATGGCCAAGTAAAAGATGAAGCAACCAAATTGTGCTTCAAATTATTTATTAGTTTACATTCCTGCATGAAGATGAGAAAGATTCCCACAAAGTATGGCAACAGAATCTACTAACATGCTTGGGGACCAGAAGCTTCGATAAATCTTCTCTGAACCATCATCGGAAAGGCTTCTTTCCAACCTTTTAATCTACTAACATGCGTGGGGACCGGAAGCTCCGGTAAATCTTCTCTGAACCATCATCGGAAAGGCTTCTTTCCAACCTTTTAATCGAAAATTTTGCTTGAAATCATCCCTTTTGAAACTACTTCTTCTCACATTCTCTAGTTTTATACATCAAAGAACTGACCTTCGAAAACAAAGCCAAAGCAATCAGAAATTCATAAGTACTTAGGAGCCCAGGAGCACCCATGGACAGAGCGTGGCTATACTAGTAGTATCAGCATGAAAACTACATATTGACCATTGTACCCTTATTAAATTGATCAAATTGTTTTTGACTATGAATTTCGACTATTTTTTTTTAAGAATCTATTGTAAAGGATTAAGACGTCCAAATAAAAATTATTTGAGGATTAAAAAGGTAAAAAATAAAGATTAAGAACAAAAGCTTCCAAAAGTCAAAAGGTTGAGTCATGCAATATATAATTACTATTAAAGTTTTTGAAACTTACTTAAATATCTATGATGTATGTATTATATCACAAATTTTCAGGACTTCAAATTTTCTAACTTTCCTTTTATATCATCTTTTACGTCACTAATGATAAATATTTTTGCAAATATATTTTATTAATAAAATTTTAAAAAGATATTCTAAAGTATTTTATCTAAATCGAATAATATATGTTATTTTATTTGATGATATAGAAGACAACTAAAATATGTCAAATCCATTTGAACAACAAATTCAATGCAAACTGTTGTTTTTGGTCTAGCTAACTAGGGGTGTAAACGAGCCAAGCAGAACCTGAATCTACCAGGTTCGAGCTTAGTTCGTTTATTTTTTTGTAGGCTCAGGCTCAGGCTCAAGCTTTGGCTCGGGCAGTTGAGCAAGCTCGTTTAAGCTCTACTCGAGATCAGACTCATTTAAACTTTTTTTAAAAACCTATTAAACTTAAATTTTACAATAATAATATTTAAAATCCAAAATGGAGTTATACAATACATTCAAACTAATCAAATGGAATTATACAATACATTCAATTTTTTTTTCTATTTCTTTCAAACTCGGTTTTTTTTTTTTTTTGCTTCTTTCAAACTCAAGCTCCTCAGCCATACTTGGCTACAAATCCCTCTCTTTGCAACTCAAAAGTCATAAGAAAAAACAAAAAAACAACCCATTAAACAAACATTTCCACTTACTGGAAAAAGAAAATAACAAAAACCCAAACAAACATTAAACAAATCAACAAGCTAGATATTGAATACGATAGAAAATATAGTTCAAGTGAACAAGATTAGATTAAAAGAACTGTAGAAACAAACTAGCCACGGGTCTCTTAATTTAGGCCGGTGACATGCCTTGCAATGGTCCCACAAGACCCAACTAGTAACATTTTAACCTGTTAAGGTAATGTCCAAGCAAACCAAATTGATTTATCCAGACCAATTATGCAATTTCTTACTTGTTTGTAGTAGTTCCAAACCAAACCTATTATGGTCTCAACACATCAAATAAAGTAATGCTAACAATAGAACAACACCATGTACTCTGTTATTACATTAAATCAAACAAATTAAAAACTTAAATTTGAGTTGTCCAGTAACCACATCACAAACTTCATTTGAACAAATGGTGTTGGAAATCAAATTTTACACACTAGATTTTTAACAAATTCAACATAACAAAATAATTTATACATTTTTAACAAATGTAACCTAAAGAGATTCACCAGCAAGGGCAAGGGTATCAAAGTTGAGTGAAGCTTTGAAATGTGAATGGCATCGGGTAGATCACATGTGAAAGGGAAATTGACCTCGAATCCACAGAGAAAACGAGATCCAAATCCCATATTTAAAAAAGTTTACACACAAATGAGAGATGAAACATACCTTTTCATGTTTGAAACTGCAGATCTGTCTAATAAGTCAATCGAGATCTACTAGACTTAAAGTCTTCTAATCTATTCCCTATGTACAGTCTGGGTGAACAAACGGGAATAGGAAAAGAGGAATCTTATTTTTGTGGAGTGGTGGCTGTGAGAAAGACGAACAGACGTACTGAAATTTTCTTTTCAGAAAATCACATCTATTCTAAAAAAGTAGGGTTCTAAATCAGTTGCCCTAATTCCTGGGAATAATCGGATATAAATAATCCTAATATAACCTAATTAGAAGTTGGGCTTCTATAGGCCATGACCCAATAAGCCTCAATTTAATTAAAGATCCAATAATTATTTATTGGATCATAAACCCAATATAATTATCTTGGCTCATTAACTAAAATACCCTTTATTTATTTTCAATCTAAGTCCAACAATAATAAATCTTATGGACTTCAGTTCAAATTAATTATAAGACTAATAACAATAAATAGGCACTCATTTATTTTATTTAAGCCCAATCAATAATTAATCTTATGGGCCTAAGTCCAAATTAATTATAAGACTAAATAAAATAAATAATTTAGAATAAAATTAATTCCTCTTTACTTC
>JAOXNR010053787.1:0-13597 GCA_028571225.1 Parsonsia alboflavescens | reverse complement strand
TATATAATCATTTATTTGTAAGTTTTTGAATTCTCTTGCTATTATTGGTTTCTTATTGTTGTTGTAAATTTGAAATGATTATGTTAGGGGATAATGCATGTTTTTGGCTAGGTCGGATTGGTTTCTTGTTGTTGTTGGAAATTTGGAATGATTATGTTAGGGGATAATGCATGCTTTTGGTTATATTGGAAGTTTACTGACTATTTTAGTGGAAAAAAGGGAACGAGATATTATCTTAGTGTTTTAGGAGTCAGCTAATTCTTTCTACAGAAGTTGTGACCATAATCCAGTATGAGAAGTATACTTTTTTGACATATACATGCAGATGCATTCCTATGAAAATTATTCTAGCCAATTGTTGTATTTGTTTCCATTTTTGAGTTCAATTATAGTATTTAAGGTCATATTCAATTCATCGTTAAGTGGTGTGGTGTTAATTGAACACCACTAAATGCCTGTGATTGTAGCTTGAAGAAACTGGGAGTTGGGAGGAAACATGGGTAGGTTGAAGTTGTGATGGTATTGGGGGTTCTTACTGTTCTTTCTATTTGATTTTTTATTGTTTATTATATTTGATTTTTTTTTTAATGATTCTTGAATTATTTTATACTTGTTTGGTTGATATTTGTTTCATTGTGATAGGTCAGAGGACATGATCTTTTCAGTTGAGTGCTTGAAATTGATTGCTGGAAAGACATTGTTGTGATTTTATATTTTTCAAATATATTCTTTTACTTTTATTAAGTTGTAATTTCGTTAAACTTTGTTTTAGATTGTGTAGACTAAGAAATGAAAAAATTAAGGTTGCATGTTTAGGTGTTGAAACTCTATTCACTTGGCCTTTTGATTGTGTTTATTAGAATTTGAATGATAGAAATTTATTAATTTTGTAGGTTTGCAAATTTGTTGTACAACTTTTAAGTTAAAAAAAGTTGTGAAATTAAATAATAGTTTTTTTAAAAAAATCTTAAAACTAAAACGAGCCTAAATGAGTTCAAGCTCGAGCTAAGCTCAAACTAGCCAAGATTTCAAGCTTTTTTACTGTAGTTAAGCGAGTCCAAGCTTTATAAATATTACACGAATCAAGCTCAAGTGCGAATATTTAGGCTCGATCAAGCTCAAGCTCGAGTCTGAGAAAATATAAACGAGTCGAGTTTGACAATGCCAGATTCGAGCTCGGCTCAATCCATTTAAATCCCTAGTCATTATTAATTCCTCCATTCACAAGATCCCCAGGTACCATCTCTTTGGTACCCAATTGAGTTCGGTGTGGTCACCCATGTCAAGATGGTAGTTCTTTTTATGGTAGTTCTCATGCCATGGCAGTTTATATTTGTATGTTGTGTTTCTGGAAGAAAACTTCGATCAAGTTGTTCTCCTCGCGGATAGTGCCAGAAGCGATGTAGTTCAAAAATGATCTTTGGGTCACCTCGAATGCCAAGGTGCCTGCATGAACAACCAAAATTGGATCATCGAAGTGGGTTGTCATTTCGAGAAGAACGTTGATGCCAAGTCAGTTCACGTTGATAGAAAGGATTGAATGAATTCTAATATGTTTGATCGTGTGTAATCAATTGTGTATACCAAAGCAATAAATCACCATTTTAATTGAAATTACCTTATTTGAGTAGATAACAATTACGTGAAAGTAAGCAAATCGTATCAATTGTGGAAAAATATATAGCCAATTGTTCTGAGAATTAAGGAATTTCCTTGTAGGAGAATGTTTCCGCCATGCACATCTCTTGAGAGAGATTCACGAACTCCGTCTTGACCTTCTAAGACCTTGAGTATCTAAGGAAATTTGTTTAGAGGTCGTGGATGGCAAGTTTGAGGTCATTAAGTTTTGAGCCATGTTATGAATGATAAATTGTGGCATGGAGAGTATTTGAGATAAATTGGAATTCTCTGAGTCAAAGGTCGCGACCCAGGGAACCTTCCTTAAACTCTTAAGCTGACTTTAGTTATAGATTGAGGAGGTCTTGATCCGTTTATGTGACATCAAGTCGGGTTTCCGATGACCAGATCGAGTATGGAAAGTATCGGACTATTCGAATCGTACCCGGTTTGTCTATCACTTGGACCTCTTAGATTTGGGCCCATTATTTGTCTAGTCTGGTTCGAATCTATTTGGATTAGATTTTTTGAATTGTAACCCCTTTACCAATCAATATCAAAATTAAGTCACAAAAGAATTATTTTTTACCCTCACAAGAAGCTAAGAAGGGAGCAGTCAGTAGTAATTCAATGATGATGAACTCAGAATCTGGTCAGCCCTATCTTTTTGTATGGTTTCCTAACATATTCTTGCATGCATTATCAAGAACCAAAAAGAAAGAAACCACAAAGCATTTGGAGAATGGAGTGCACCTTGCTCTTGTCTCCCCGATCGATATAAGGCAATACCGGGTTTGAAAACTAGAAAGGGAATCGAACAATTAATAGCATCCTATCTGATGTGTGTTCGAGTCATCAAAAAAAATCAAAACCATAATCAAATTAAAGACCATGTCGGCATCACTTCTTCCCCACAAAAAGCAATAAAGCCTAAGAGCCCAACAACAACAATGGAAACCGTACCACAGGGTTAGCTAGAACCTTGACTGTCTTTCTAAATATTCTTATCTTTATCTCTATTTATAAGTCACTTGATCTCAGTTGTTAATAATTTTAAGTTATTGTTGGTACTTTAATGAATATTGTAATCATTTTTTCCCATATTACTCTTTCTCTCAATAAAGCATACATTTTTCTCTCCTTTCTTAATGTTCTTCTTCATCCGAAAGTGAATGTTCCATTTTAACTTGATAGAAAAAAAAAATAGTAAATTTGATTTTATTAAATTATCTCTCTATCCATCTCAATTCTCGATGGGACGTTTGATTAATGTACGTAAATACATCGTATAATTTTTTAAGTTTCGAGTGAGTATCAGGCATGTCAAAATTTGATCAAGACGATCTCCCCGAATATAATTTGTTTTCAAATTTTATATGTAAAGAGAGTAAGTTCAAACTAGAATTTGGGGTGCTCCCACTGCCTTTAAAAATATTTTTAAGAGGACTTTACACCACAGAATTCCTAATCAGCTTCCTTTCCTTCCCCCTTTCTTTTTTGTCATAAAGCATAAAAATGCTTTCATCACTTTCTGTAATGCTTTTTTCCTTAGCACTTTCTGTTTCTTGCCTTCTTCTTTCTTTCTCTTGTGTTCAGTCATCAGTCTGCGGAAATTATGGGATGAATATGGAAACATTAGTCTGGAGCTGGGAGGACCCTTTGAGATTGTTTAAGACTGCTAGAAATTATTTTTCTATTTGATTTATCTCATATGAGTTTATCAAGATGTGAAAAAATTTTATAATGCAATCTTAGTTAGATAGGATCTGAATCTTCTATTAAATATTTGTGTTTCACTTGCTCTTACATATACTAATAAGATGTTAATAAAATCTTCCTTGTGCTCTTTAATTATTATTTTTGATATATTTTACATTCTAAATCTTTTTAGATAAACTAAATCCTAGATATATTTTATCTTTTAGAGACACGTGTTAAACTTTTATTGCTGAAACAAAAAGCAAACTTATAATAGGAAATCCAAAATCGATTTGATAAGGTTGTGTGACACAAGATTTATATAAGTGGAACAAATACATTGGTCATTGGAACTAATATAATTTTTTTTTAATTTGACAGTTTTACCCACAAATTAATCAATTTATTAACACTCAGGCAATTTGGTTAGAATAATCAATTCAGTGATTAATACCAAAATAATCAATTTTAAAATAATATGTAATTGATAAAATGTAATTTAATATGTCAAACCGACTGGACCAAATCAATCCAAACCGAATATTGAATTTTAAGTTTAATTGATTTGCTGTTAAAAATCTCCAAACTCAAATTTTTGTTTGGTTTTGAAAATTTTCATTTTCAAATCAAACATAAACTGATTTGTTTATATGTTTTTTATTTTTCATTTTATACATTATCTCCTATGGGAAAACTATGTCTCCCTAGTTTTTCTTTATATCTCTATACCTTATTCTTTTACCCTTTTTATCTCTTGACTTGTATTATAATGCTATTAGGAATCATTAATTCTATTGATCATATTTTTCAGTAAGACTATTACCTTATTTTAGAATTTTATTAATAGATAGTTAATATAATAGAGTGATAATGTATTTAAATGAAAATTAATTAAAACAACGAGGATTTAAAACTTTAAAATATTGTTAACATTTTATTTGAAAACTTTTAATATTATATTCTCTTTATATATGTTGTTCTATATTGAAAATGAGGTTTTTTTATTTATTCATTTAGATATTTTGTTAGTATAATTTATCCGGAAAAAAAAAATTATGGATCCAACCAAACCAAATGTTTGAATGATTTAATTTTGGTTTCAATTTTCTCAAATCTAAAATAATTGGTTTGATTTAAAAATTTCTCAAAACCAAATCAAATTAAACTATGAACAGCCCTAGTTGTGGGTAATTGTTTTGGTCCAATCCATCAATTTCCAATAACCCACACAACTAAATAAATCACATAATCAACACCAAACAAGTTTAAAGGGGTAAATATGTCAAACCCAATTTTTCCACTCAGTGAAATTCAAGTTAATTTATTTTTATTTAGTAATCTCAAGGCAATCGGGTTTTCTAAGCAATAAGACTAGGTTTGATATATTTGGCCCTTTTAAGTTTGTCTCATACGGGTCACATAACTAATTCAGTTGCGTAAATTTCCCAAAAATGATGGTTTGAATCAAAAGTTTTGTTTGTAATATGTTAAGAGATTAATACAATTAATGATCAAACTATAGTTTGACATAAAATAAGAGATCAAATGAGATAACAGTCCTTTCATATGAATATAACGAATAATTTTAGCAAATTTAGTTTGAAAATCTCTTTTATTTTTAGTTTATTTAAGTATATTTTGGAAGTTAAATATATTTAGTTGGATTATGTGCTTATTTTTTAATCCTTCAAATTTGTATTTTATCTGTTAATATAGTCAACCAATATCTAAAAAGGAAAAACCAATAGCTAGATGACACATATATAAAATGACCTGAAAAGATAATAAATGCCACTTGATTTTGAACATATTTAATGATTTTTTAATAGAATATCATTCGGCAATTTCTTTCAACACTTGACAAGAAGATTTTATACATAGCTCCAAATCTTCTGGTTTATTTTTTTGGGACACTATCTAGTAAAGTAATAAAAAATTTACAAGTGATTTAAAGATCAAATTTTAGTTTATCTTTAGATGGTTTAGTTTATAAAATATATTTATAAAAATAAATAAAAATAAACACTTGTAAATTTTTATCAGTGTGCTAAAGATCGTCACACAAAAAGTGGACGATAAGATCCCAACCCCAAATAAAAAACTTATACTTCTAAGTACACTTTTAGATTTTCGTTAAACAAATTAATGAATTTCATTTTTCAACATAGGTCCTCAATTCTTTAAAAAACATTTTAGACCCCAAAATATTTTTCAAGTCATAAAATAAGTCCTTTCTAGAAGAAAAAACTTTCCCACTTTAAATAAAAATATATATATTTGAAGATCTAAGAAGTTAAAAAGGAAAAGTTGAAGATTTTATTTGCAAATAACATGCAAATAAAAAGTATTTTAGGGATGGGAGTCACTAATTTGTCATTTCTTAATCTGCCTTTTTCTTACCCTTTTTTATTTTTTTCGTGTAATCACTTGGACCATATATTATTACCATGGCTTTCGAGAATAAAAATTTTGAAGTGAGATAATGATTTTTGATGAAAATCCCCGAAAAAACAAAAAGGAATCGTTAGCCTCAGGATCTTGTAATCATTTTTTCTATATCAATCTTTTATACCATATATACATATATTTTTGTAGATATATGTTATTAATAAAACCTCATAAAAAGATACTCCCTCCGTTCCAATTTAATTGTCGCTTAAGGTTATTTCATCAATATTGAGGAAATAATAATTTTTTTATTTTAAACTATTTTATCCCTCATGATTATTTTGATTTTTAAGGAAAATTTATTTTGGATTTGGGATTAAACGTATTATTCTCTCTATTTCAAACTAAGTGTCGTTTAAGATTGTTTTGAAAAAATTAAGGTAATCGATTACTTTTCTTCTACGGATAATATTATCCCTCATTATTGCATTGTACTTTTCTCCTCTCTCATCTCTTTTATTGGTTGGTTAATTATTGAAAATAGTAAAATAATAAATTAGTTTTGAAAGAAGAGAAAAGGAAAATTAATAAGAAGAGTAAAAGAAGTAATTCATTTACATCATTTGTCTTAAATTTTGTAAATGATAATCATTTTGAAACAAAATCTCTTTCTTTAAATGATAATCATTTCAAAATGAATGGAGTAAGTTGATATAGAATTAAAAAATGTGAAACAATCAATTAACTTTGGAAAGAGTCACAACTAATGTATATTAATGAGAAGAAAATCCGAGTCTATTATTTATATTTAAAAATATAAGTGATAACTAATTTGACATAAAAACTTCCTTCTTATTTAAGAAATAACCCATGAGGGATGGAAAAAATAAACGAAATCTTAGAAATACTCTATATAAATTAAATAATATATATTATTTTAATTGAAAAAATAAAAAAATGACGTAGAAGACGGATAAAAAATCTTGAGTCGAATCGATAGGCTGATGGCCAAAAAGGTCGGTGGTACGGATCGGAACCAACCACAGAACCAAGATAAATAATATAAATAAATAAAAGGGCAGGGCTGAGGCTGAGCCTGACGATTGATACCCAGTCAAAGTCTGCAAAGACAGGGGTTGAAGGCTGCTGGGGTCACAGATGATATAGGAATAGTATAGTATTATGGTACCAAACTTTCCAGGCCTACTACATGGAGACGTAGGTTTTTGCCCTTTTTCTTTGTTTTTCCGGGGAAGTCTCTTGCGGACGAAATCTCATTCATAGATACAGAGGTCCCTTGTACCAGTGGGAGTAAATCGAAGGATGTGCACGAGAGGGCAGAGGACTGACGGAGATAACGCAACGGGAGACAATGGCCGTTGGCAGAGCCAACGTTTAGACCTTACGTCCTATTCCCGATGGGTTTCGAACCCCGCCTGTCGTTGGAATTAACCAAACGTCACGTCAGCCTTACCAATTCGCTTATGCCTCTGGGGACCCTTTTTCTTTTTTCAGGGTGGGGCGGGGTTGCCTCGTTTATATCTTACATCCATCGAATTTCTTGGATCCCCTCTTCTGCAACCCCTGAGATTGGTTGTTAAAGAGAAAATTCGAACTTATAAATCTGCTAGTAGCTGCGAAAATACAAAGAAAAGGGGAATGAAAATATAACCCTACTGATCCTTTAATTAATTCGGTTGCTTTAATTAGTATTACAATAATGAATAATCTGATCGGTTTTAGTATAAACAAAATTTAGCATAAAGGAGGCATATTCCAGGGGAAGGAAAAAACGAGTGGTAATTCTTCACTCAAAGGCCCCCAAATGTTGGCTGCCTTTCCTCATTTCTTCATATATTTTTTCATTCCATAAGGTATTGTTCAGCTTGTGTGTCTAAATATAGATACTTCTGGTACTTGAAATTGAAAGTTGACAAGTAATTTGGCAGATTGGTTTAGTTTAGGGTGTTTTATTTTAAGACATCCTTGAATAGGATTTGCTTGATGGTAATATATATTCTTTCTATTCAAAATCAAATAACTTATTTTTCATTTTAGATTATCATATCTCATTTTCTAGATTAGTTAAATTTTATTTTAAAAAAATAATATTAAATGAAATCCGGCGACCATATGCTTTCTTACCAATTCATTGATCCTGAGATGCATTGGAATACATATAAGGCTTTTACGATGAGAAATGATGCAAGTACAAGGTCGTTCAAACATCATCATTACTTTGCTTTATTAAAAAAATAAGATAGCAGTCTTCAGCAGTTGACAAGTGTCAAAAGCTTTTCAAAACTTTATATCAGTTTTCTAAAAAAGATACTCATGGACCCTTTAAGCCCAATCCAATAAACCCACCAAAACTCACAATTTACCCAAAAAAAAAATGGGATCGACGACATCCTCTGGACTTTGGTGGATGCAGGGGAAGAGCCATGTTTAGATAAACAATATTCCTTCTTCTCAAGAAATAAATTACACAAGAGATTAGATCACCACACTCTTAAAATGAAGATAAGGAAAAAGAGGGTTATTTGGAATGACAAAACAAACAATGATTACATGTTAGAGTGAAAAGAGAAGTTAGAATGCAAAGACTAAGAGAATGCATATTTAATTATTTAAGATTAAAGTGATTCTCTTCAAGGAAAAGAATGAAAAATAAAGAAATAAATGAATAATGGGAAAGAGAAGACGAAGAATACACAGAGATGACAATTTGACTAAATTTTTAATAGATATTTAATGATATATAAATATAGATGACCTACTATAGTTAAATGGACGTAGATAAATATTCATTTATGTATGAATAAATTTAATGGATAATTTGTAATATCCAATAATCTCACTTAAGAAAGTCAACTATGAGTCAAATTAATTATTCAAATTAAGTAACGTTAATTCTTTTGAACAAGAAGTTTTTATTTTTACAATTTCATTTGATCTTATCATTGCCTCGCTACCTCCACCTCCATCAAACCTACCTTTTCCCACACTACGCCACCCTTTATATATATCCCTTTTTTCTGTTATTTTTCTCTTTTTTTTTTTCTTTTTTCTTTTTCCTTCAAATTCTTTCATCTTTTCCTTTTCTTCTCCCTATCTTCCTCTCAGTGTTCTCTTTTTTTTTTTTCACTCAATTTTTTACCACCCCACCCTGCCACCACTTTCACCCCTGACCCCCACTCCCGTCGTTTAGTTTTACTTCATGTTCCTTCTTTCTTTTTCTTCTTCTTCCTTTTTTCTTTTTCTCCCCTTTTTATCTTTTTTCGTTTTTTTTCCTCTCTCATATATATTTCGAAAATTCAATTTGTTTAACTCGTAAGTATTACATTTTATAGAAAAAATAAAATACGGCAAAAATACAATTAATTTTATTAATTTTTTTTCTTTTAAATCCTTGGATATTAAAATGAATGTCATTTATTTGTTGTTATTATTATTCTCAATTCATCTTGTATTCATGATATTTTATATAAGAAAAAAAGTTTAATATTTAATATATTAGGTTAAAAAATAATTTAAGTTTACTTAAATATTAGCAATTAATAAATTATGACTTTAAAATATATCCATTCCATTTAGGGGGTAATAAATGGATATGGATGACATGTTTAAATTAAATGGATGCAAATGGATATCCATATATCTCAATAAACTTAACGGTTATCTGTTATATCCAATAATTACTCACTTAAAAGCCAACTATGAGTCAAAAGTATTTAACGCTATTGAAATTAAATAATATTTTATTATTATTTTTTTTTAAAAAAAATTCTATTCCTAGCCTCTAGCCACCTCTTCTTCCCCCAGCCCCACTGTTGTGATCACAAGTTGAAGTTTCTTATTATGTTAGCCCAACTCATGAATAATCAAATGGAGATTCAAATCCCAAAACTCATCATGTGATTCAAACTAATACCATTGACCACAATGTCTTCCAATATGATCTAATAGTTTGAATTAGTTCAATTCAATTCAATTATCCAAGCTAAGCATTGAAGAACTCAAGAATTAGACTAAGAACCCTAGACGAGTTTTTAGAAGAACACTCAAGAAAGGTGAGTTTGATCCATAAAGATTCTCTCAATTGATTAGAGTTGTTTGTGAATAAGTTGTCTTTCAAATTACAAATAGAAGACTATTTATAGTCTCAATGATAAGAAGTCCTAATTGATAACTTATAATGGTCTAAGTACTATAAAACCCATCTTAAATAAGTCAAATGACCATTAGATACTAAGCAAAGTCAAGAAAAACATAAAAAACATCACATTGACAAAACAGGGATCGAGGGGATCCAGTGTCACCTTGGAAGGAACCAACACTGTATGATGGTCTGGATTGCCACTAGAAATTCCAATAGCCGTTCGATGCTATCATCCGGAACCATATGGTCTCAGGGGAGTGTCGGATGGAGCTCTGTCTTGCCATCCAGTGCCTTCTCATGCCATCTCCGCACTACACTCATTTTGCACTATGTAATCTTCAATCCAAGCCTTCTTAAGCTTCCCAACTTGATCTCCAAGGCTCCCAAAGATTTGTTCCTCACTTTTGCACTTCTCATCAATCATCCACAAGTTGAAGTCCTTCCTTGGTTGCTCATCGGTATCAAGTGTCATCTTTTCAAAATTGGCTTCAAAGTCAATCCAAACTTCTTTTCCTTGAACAAATTGCATCAATGCTTGTCTCATCTTTGAAACTTTTGACCTAGTGATAGGCCCAGGAGGTATCTTTGGAGTTGGATCACCATCATTCCCCCTCACCTCGAAAGGATTCTTCCTCGAATCGGCTTCATCTATATCAAAAAGAGAGAGATCACTAACATTGAATGTTGTACTCACATTGTACTTAAGTTGAAGATCCACTTTGTAAGCATTCTTATTGATCTTCTCTATAATTTGAAATGGTTCATCTCCTCTTGGTTTAAGCTTTGTCTTTCTAGATTGAAGAAATTTTTCCCTCCTTAAGTGAATCCATAGCCAATCACCAACATTGAATTTCATAATCCTTCTACCTTTATTATGTTGCTTGGCATATCTTTGAGTTTGTATTTGCATGTTCTCCCTTACCTTGGCATGCAATTGCTTGACCATTTCGATCTTTTTCTTGCCATCTAAACTATAAGCTTCATTCAAAGGTAGAGGAATCAAATCTAGAGATGTTAAAGGATTATAAGTAAAATAATTCAAATGGAGAATAATGAGTAGAAGAATGCACATATCTATCATAAGCAAATTCAATGAAAGGTAAATATTCTTCTCAAAACCACAAGTTCTTTTTGATTATGGCTCTCAACAAAGTTCCGAAGGTCCTACTCACAACCTTCGTTTGGCCATCCGTTTGAGAGTGGCAAGAAATAGAAAACACAATTTAGTTCTCATTAAACCCCAAAGCACCTTCCAAAAATATCTCAAGAATTCGATATCTCTATCACTAACAATAGTTCTAGGTATACAATGCAATCTCACCATTTCTTCGAAGAACAAATTTGCAGTGTTAGGAGCATCATCAACTTTACAAGCAATAAAGTGTGCCATCTTGGAAAATCTGTCAACAAAGACAAGAATAAAGTCCTTACCTCCCCTAGACCTAGGTAAACTAAGCACAAAATCCATAGAAATATGTTTTCAAGGTGCATGAGGAGTGGGCAATGGCATATAAAGATCATGTGGTTTATGGGTTGATTCGGCTTTGCTACACACAGTGTAATTTTCACACACTTTAGTGACATCCCTCTTCAAATGAGACCAATAAAAATGCTTTTTAAGAATATATAAAGTTTTGGAAATGCCAAAATGCCCCTTTAGGTCACCCACATGACTTTTAATGACAAGCAATCTTCTCAAAGAACGCTTAGGTGCACATAATTTATCCTCTCTAAAGAGAAAGCCATCATGCAAGTAATACTTATCATAAGCTCCTTTCCCACAAGCAACAAAGACATTCTTGAAATCAACATACAAGTCTTTAATGAATTCAAATCCAAGCAATTTGGCATCAAGAGTAGTAAGTAAGGTGCACCCCCTTGACAAAGCATCCACTACAACATTCTCTTTACCTTGTTTGTATTAAATGATGCAGGGAAACATCTCTATGAACTCTACCCACTTAGCATGACGTTTGCTTAGTTCAGATTGCCCCTTCAAGTGCTTGAGTGCCATATGATCGGCATGAATGACAAATTCCTTTAGCCATAGGTAGTGTTGCCAATGCAAACATTTCCTTATCATAAGTAGAGTAATTTAAAGTAGCACAATGAAGTTTTTCACTAAAATAAGCAAGGGGATTCTTTTCTTGCATTAACATGGCGCCTTTCCCAACTCTTGATGCATCACACTCTATTTCAAAAACTTTTGAAAAATAGGGTAAAGATAAGATAGGAACACCAACTAGTTTTTCTTTAAGCAATTGAAAAGCATTCTCTTGCTCACTTTCCCACCTAAATTTCACTTTGGCCTTGAAAATTTCGCTAAGGGGAGCTGCAATAGTACTAAAGTTGGACACAAACCTCCTATAAAATGAAGCTAGCCCATGAAAACTTCTTACCTCACTCGTACTTTGAGGTGTTGGCCAATCTTTGATTGCCCTTACCTTCTCCTCATCAACATGGATGCCATTTGAAGAAACAATATAATCAAGAAAAGTTACTTTAGGCAAACAAAAGGAACACTTTTTAAGATTGGAATGAAGTTGTTCACTTCTAAGAATGCTAAAAACAACACTTAGATGGCTAACATGCTTTTCAATATCTCTACTATACACCAAGATGTTATCAAAATGGACTATCACAAATTTACCTATGCAATTTCTAAAAATATGATTCATTAATCTCATGAATGTGCTAAGTGCATTTGTGAGTCCAAAAGGTATAACAACCCACTCATAAAGACCATGCTTAGTTTAAAAGTGGTTTTCCATTCACCCCCTTCTGTCATGCAACTTTAGTGATAGCCACTTTTCAAGTCAATTTTGGAAAAAACCTTACTACCACTTAATTCATCAAGTATATCATTTAATCTAGGGATGGGAAAGCAATACTTTACCATGATTTTATTGATTGCATGACAATCAACACACATCTTCCAACTTCCATCCTTCTTGGGCACAAGAAGATCTAGTATCGTACATAGGCTCATACTTTCCCTCACACAACCCTTGAAAAGTAGCTCTTCCACTTATTGTTGAAGCTCTTTGGTCTTCTTGGGATTGGTTCTATAAGTGACTTTGTTTGGCAATGGTGCTCTCGATATCAAGTCTATTTAGTGCTGAATCCCTTTCAATGGTAGCAATGCTTGAGGGATTACTTTTGGAAACACATCTTCAAATTCTTTCAAAAGAGAGCAAACACTACTAGGAAGGGATTTGTCAATGTAATTATCAAAAGAAGTGGAATGTAAAGAATGCTTGTACATAAGTAAAATCATTGGCATATAGCTTGAACAGACACTCCTCAACTCTTTTTCTTTTGCATAGAAACTCATTTTCTTTTCACTCTTCTTTTCTTCTTCACTCTTTTTCTTCCCACTCTCATTTTTCCTCTCATTTGCTTTCTTCTTTCCCTCTCTCTTGATTCTCCCTTTCTCACTCTCTATTTTTTTTCCCTCATTTTCTCTCTTGTTTTTCTCCTCATAGAACTCATTTTCTTTTGATTCATGTAGGCTTCATGAGGTTTCAATGGGATCAAGTGTATCCTCCTTCTTTCAAACTCCAAGGAATGCTTGTTCTTGTTGCTATCATTAGGGGTGAGCAACGGGTCGGTTAACCGACCCGACCCGACCCGAAATGGATTGAGATGGGTTGGGTTTTTCGGTTAATGGGTCGGTTTGAAACCGAACCGATTTGTAGTTGGGTTGGGTTCGGTTGGGTTTTAGGGTTGAAA
>JAOXNR010053786.1:0-13598 GCA_028571225.1 Parsonsia alboflavescens | reverse complement strand
ATTTATATGTTTCTATTTACTGATTTATGGGATTTTTTGATAAACTCATATTTTATGTATATAACTATGTCGGATTAATCAATGTTTTGTTTGTCATGTTTTATGTTTAGATATTATAATTAGTTATTTATTAGATTATTTGTATATGGTTTGTGTAAATTGTGTCTATACAGGTTTAAAGCAATTGAAATACTTTTAGATATTCCTATTGAAGACGTCCATCCTGAAGATTTTATGACTTGTTCATCTTCAAGTAGGGAGGATGAAGAAGATAAATCATGTACTGATGATTCTGATTCCATTCATAGCCCTTGCTCCTATGTACAGAATGAAAGTGATTAAAAGTAAAATATTTGCAATAATGTTTCACAATCGGTCAAGAACTCCTTAAGTATTGGTGTTTCTTTCAACTATATTAATCATTTTTATGTGTCAAAGTTTTAAGTGATATGTTTATAGTTAGTTATTTCATAATTTAGTTCAATAATTATTATTTCAAATATTGTTGATATTTTTATTTTCATGATTTATTAATACATTTAAAAATAAATAAGTTTTAAAATAGGTAAATTTTGACCAATTTACACGTTATGTCAAAATCTTCAATAAATTTTTGAATTTTCCGGGGATGTCATGAATTTGTTTTATTACCTGATAATTTATTTTTGACGGATTTTTTTCTTGACATCACTATTTTTTTTTTTAATTTTATAAAACCGTCCAAAGATGGGGGGTTAGGAGCAGACCCTAACCATTTATTTAAGATGAAAACAATGGCGAAGGCCTTACAAAGCGAGAAGAATAGTAGAACACTTTCAAGACTTGCTAAAGAATGATTCTATGGAGTAATCTATCTAACATGGGCAGATAATACCTCTTATTTATATGATAAAGTTGCCAATTAATCTTGAGAATAATCTTCCTACTACTGCTAGAATCATCAGAATAGATTAAGGCACACTGACCCACCCAAATTTCGTGGCAGATCAAGGATGGAAGGAGCTTCGCTAAGATGCCCAGACGCCGAGCCTGTGTATCCCAACTGTGTATGCTGTCTGCCAACGTTGCTGAGAGGTTCGTCACACCAAAAGCTCTACTGTAATGAGCCCAAACATTCATAGCAATTTGACAATCCCCAAAGAGATGCACGATGGTTTCTCCAGATTGCCCACAATGACAACGAGATGCAAGAAGGAATCCCAAATGAGATCAGATATCATTCGTTGCCAAAAAGTTCTTTCTTAGTTTCCACATGAAAATAGACCAAGAGAGTGGTATCTGCTGGTGGAAAAAATTAGCTTGTCTGCTATCGCCCATTTCCTAATCCTCTAAAGCAGAGATACACTCTGAGATATTAAATTGACCATGGGAAGACAAATTCCATATGTAAATAACAGCCCCACCGTCTGTTTCTTGGACAATTAGGGATTTAGCCATTCCCGTGCCTACAACATTCTCTTCCATATCCTCGACCCATCAGCAACCGACTTCTCTCCAAGCTGGAAACCATATTTCATCTTCAGGAAACCATTGGCAGCCGCTGAATCACACAACCAGTAAGCTCTCTCAAGTGCATTTGACGCTGCATGGAAATATGAGATGAAAGAAACATAGAGCTCTTATGAAAATTAATCTTTTGCCCCAAACAATCCTGATAGAAACCAAGAAAATCTGTCAGCGACTTGAGAACCTTTTTCAGCTCTCGTGTGAAAATAATGATGTCATCTGCAAAACTCAAATGAGAGACAGGCAGACTAATGCGATCTGTGATAAAATCCCCCATTTCACCATTATACAAGAGCTAGTTTAGACCCCAAGAAAGCATTTCCGCCACCAAGATGAACCACGTTGGAGATAAAGAATCCCCTTGACGAACTCCTCTAGACGAGGGAAAGAAACCACATCAATTAAAGATGAGATTCAAAAGGTGGCTACTAAAACCAAATTTCCGTAGCACCTCCAAAAGAAAAGACCACCTTACTTTGTCAAAAGCTTTCAACATATCAAGTTTCAGAATCATATTACCTCCCACACACTTCTTACTTAAAGAATGAATTAGTTCAGAAGCTAGCAAAATATTATCAGAAATGTTCCGACCCTTCACAAATCCCCCTTGATACTAGCAAATCAGATCAGGAAGTAATTTGGCAATGCATAAAGAAATTACCTTCCCAATGACTTTGGACGAAAAATTACACAGACTATTGGGTCTGAAATCAGCAAATGTCTCCAGGTTCTCCTTCCTTGGAATAAGAACAATCTGAGTGGCGGTGAGTTGCTGAGGCATACGGACCTCGAACTAGAAATCCCGGACTGCTTGTAACATTTGTGGCCCAATAAACTCCCAAAAAGTAGTGAAAAAGCTCCTCGGAAAGCCGTCAACACCAGCTGCGCTGTCCATATCTAAGATGAAGACGGCCGTGCGAACTTCCTCCAAACTTGGCAATGCTGAAAGCTCCTTATTGGTCACCTTAGTTATCTTTGTTGGGATGGAAGATGTGAAAATCCGAGGGTCTTCTTGGTAGCCCGTATCCTCAGAGAGTAGCTCCGTGAAAAAGAGCACTGCCTCCTGCTCTATGTTCGTTCTGTCCCACCAGCCAATTACCCCCTGAATCCTTTCTTTTGTGGATCTGCTATGCAGTTTTTCTGGTATGCCAAAACTCGAGAAGTATGCTGTGTTCGCTTCCCCTTCCTTGAACCACCTGACCCTGGATTTTTGTCTCCAAAAAACCTCTTGATTCTTAAGATGATAAGCCAAATCAGCCCTTGCTTTGTGGAGTGCCTCTCCATTGGATACAGTTGTTTCTGCCATATACTTCTCTTCAAGCGTAGCAACCAAAATCTCGGCCTGCTAAACATTGGTTTTCACATTGCCAAATGAAGCTTTATTCTAATCTGTGAGGGCTTTCTTTAATCTGCACAACTTCCCAACCAATTGTTGCATCCCATTGCCATGAAGAGGTTGCTGCCAAGAGTGTTCAACCACAGCTCGAAAATCCTTGTGACAAAGCCACATGCATTGAAAATGTCAATTCCTCGGACCAGAAATTTCAGCCACCTCTGTGGAGATCATCAACGGACGGTGATCTGATGGAACTCGAGGAAGGTGTTCCACTTTCGTGCTATGAAAAGTGCTCTGCCAGCCTTCGTTAACTAAAACTCGATCCAATCTTTGCCAAAGAGGGGGATAAGTGTTCTTGTACCATGTATAACAGCTACCAACATATGGAAAATCTAAAAAGCCACAGTGTTCCGAACAATCATTGAACTCCTGAATGGGCTTGAGTGCTGGGGAAGTGCCTAAACATTCATCTAACCTCCGAACCACATTAAAATCACCACCCAGTAGCTACAGCTCCGAAGTTATTGCTGAAACTTCAGCCATCTCCATCCACAACCATGAATGATCAATATAGTCAGAGGCCGCACAAACAAAGGACATAATGCATGCTCCCTCCAATCCCATAAACCGTTCGACCTTGCAAGATACCATTTGGGCAGAATCACGCATCACAGAGACCCTCAATTTTGAACATGAAAACAACCAGATTTTCCCATTCAAATTGGAGTGATAGTTAGGCAATTGAAGCCTCGTAAATTCCAGATTAAAACATTCTTCATATCTATTGATTGGTGGATGCGCTACGAAGAGATTGTTATCTTGTGACAACGCTTGAAATTGGAATTTCCTTTTTCTTTCTAGCCACATTAGGTGGAGCTGAATGTGCTTCATTGCTGTATGGAATCTCCTGCAGTAGATACCTTCTAATTGGATTCACAGCATCTTGGCTTGATGTTCAATCTCTTGACGTGCTTGAATGTGCATCCCTAGGAAGCACAGAATCACTACCTACTCCTGGAACATCAGCCTGTTCTTGCACTACTGCAATCTGCTGTTCACCATGAGACTATTCCATTCTATCCACAATTGGTTCCACATGTTCTTCTGTAGGCCTCTGTCCAGGTTGATCACTGGTCGTTGGCAGAATTTCCTGAGTACTCGAAGAAAAATTGTCACCAACTGGTGGCTGAGTTGCGATCTGAGTTTCCATTATTGCACTACTTTTAGGAATTGGCTATCCAAATTCTGAATTGCATGGCTGATTCTTATTTCCCTCCGTTCATAATGGCTCAACTGCTGCATCCTTCTGAAGCAGTAGTTGTTGCGGAATTGATTTTGTGTTCTTAGCCTTCCAGACCTTCAAGCCCTTCGTTTTATCATTCTGATGTTCAGTCCACAATACCGCAGGTACATTCTGAATCTTCTTCACCCTCAATTCAGGATGTTTCTCATGGCATACCTCTTCAGAATGAGAAATCTTTTTGCAAAAGGCACAATGATGCAACGTGTGCTCATATGCGATTAGTTGCCAAAACCCTGAATTCTCCTGGCTAGTCCAAATTCTATTCTGTAAAGCTTGCAAAAGATCAATCTCGACGCACACGCTTGCAGCACTTGGCCTAGACATGTTTACGGTTGGAGCATCAACCTTGAGGGGTTTCCCAACAACAGATGCAAAAGAGTGAAGAATCTCTTTCATGAAGAAGTGTATGGGCAGGTCGGGAAAGGAGATCCATGCCGGAACGGTCGATGGCTCCTCCTTCACATGGAACTGAGGCTTCCATTTTAACATCCTCAACGGAATACCATTCAACATCCATACTCCTTTTAACCATAGGTGGCAGTAATCATCTTAATGGGAAACCCGTATAAGAATATGCCTTGCATCTGGCAACCCAATTGTGCAATTTCCTTTGAGCCCGATCGTCAAGAATGATTTGCAGATGTTGTCGAGGGACGGTTTCCCGTATGAGAACTTTCCAACCAAGGATAATTTGAAAGGAGCAGAGAGGGTGGCGACTTCCTCCCTGGAGAAGAAGAAAGCCGGTTCACCCTTAAACTGCTGTGACATCACTATTTATTGACTGATTCAGTTTTTGGCGTCACTATTATTGACGGATTTATTTATTCCGTAAATAACATTTTACTTTACTCTCTCTCTCTCTCTCTAATTTTCGACTTGCAGCATCCGCATCACTCTGGAACTTCACTGGAAGTAGCAGAGCCTGCCATTTTTTTTCATCAAGAACACTTCAAACCTTTCAGTGTTTCAGCTTCTTTCTCTTCTTTGATACATTTTTTTTCCCCTTTCGGTTCACTTTCAACCCATTTGTTTAGTTCTTCTGTATTTCTTTTGTTGTATAAAATCGCAGACCCATTTGATGCCAATAAAAGGGAAAAATTGTAGCTTTTATGTATGAAGAAGATGTTTTGATCTTTTATTGGACACAAGAGTAGAAACAAAGCACCTTGTTCGGAATCTTCCTAGTCTTTTTGTTCTTTGACTGGTACTTTGGGTTGAAGAAATCGACTAAACGAGGGTCTTATTTCTGTTCGACTATAAGAGCCAAGCAGAAATGCAAGCTTCAGGAATCTTCCTCCTCCTCAATCTGCCTCTCCTTCTCCTCTTTTCAGTCTCTGTATTACTCTAGTTTGGATCAGAATTAATCAACAGTTCCAACTTTTCAGTCTTTTTGTTAATAATAGTTATGGTCTCCCTTATTCTGGAGACGTCCTGATAGGATTTTCTTGATTTGGGTGATGTTCTTCGGGTTTCAGTTCGGATCAGGCAAAACAAATCATCAACTATGGTAATTGCCTCCCCTATTTTAGATTACATTGGCTTGATAGAAAAAAATGTTATAGGAAAATGTAGATTACGAGAACTCAGTAATTTGATTTCTTGTTCCATAGAAAGAATGTTTGACCTTCTGGTTGTCTATGACATATGCAGTTAAACTGTTCAGTACATTATATGCAGCTTCACACAAAAGTTTGTGCATTTTGGACCTCAGTTTCTGGTCATGCTTATAGACTTGTTAGTCCAGTTGCTGGAGTTTTTATTAGAAACAATGAGTCTGCAGTTATGCTTTGCATCTTCTTTCCTTTCTGTAATTTTTAGTTTAAATACTAATTGTTTACATCATCATTAAGCTTTGTGGCATTATTAAGTTACATCATCAATAAAAACTAATTTGATAACTAAGTTTCTTTATTTTAACTTTTGGTTAAGTTTTGAAGACTATATTGACGAAGTTAATAAGAGCATAGGTCAGATCATACGAGTAAAGTTTGATGATGCATGGGTCACTTGGGAAGAGATTCCAAAGGAGCAGAAATATGATTGGTTTCAAATGGTTAAAGTAGGTAATTAATTAATATTAATATGAAAATTATTCATAATTTTTATATGCTAAAGGATCAGTGGCATTGGCTGTGTATATGGAGAAGGTTGGAACAGTGAAAAACGGTCGAGCTTATGGAATTGGCAGCTGCAAAGATCAACTTCTCCATAAATCTTCACAACGTGAGAAGTTGAAGTCAACCCACAGGAGTAGTCAAGGAGTTACAGTGTGGGATTGTGAGGTAGCTCGCTTGATTGCAAAAAAATCAAGAGAGGGATGCTGAAATAGCTCACCTCTCTGCAGCGAACCAACAACGAGATGCTCAGATAGATCGTCTCTCCATCGAGAATTTGCAGCTTCAAAAGAGGTTTGAAGACATGAATCATGTTTTATTAAGTATTAGAGTTGGTTTAGATTCAACGAATATGTCTATAGTATTATGGGTTCAGAAACCCAATCCCCTTTAGGTAGTGAAGGGATTTGATTTAGTAGTTTTATGATTTTTACTCCTTTGTGAATGTTATGAAATAATTTTGATTACTATTTTGAAATTATTCTTGAAAATTGGTTATCTTTTAGTTTCCTATCAAATAAAAAATAATTAAAAAAAAAAGATTAGTTATAAATTAATATTTTTAAAAATTATATTTAAATGCTTTTGAAATATCTGTCATTGTTTTAAATAAATTTTATATAAATATTTTTTGATGGAATTCAATCTGTCATAGAATTATTGATTGGTTGTCCTGTCAATAATTATTAACGAACAAAATAAAATGGTCACAAGTTTTTGATCGAAAGATTCTATCTGTCATAGATTTATTGACAGATGATTTTGTCAATAATTTGTATGGATATCATATCCATCACAAAGTTTTTGATGGCAAGATATAAACAATATCTATTTGTTACAGGTCATTTAGCTATGCTCGTTTCCATCAAAAAAATTGTCAAAAAAACCAATTTTTGATTCATTTCAGTCAATTTTTTGACAGATTGTATCGAAACATAAAGGAAAGAAGTAATGGAAAACCAACAATATTCGTCAAAAATGATTTCCGTCAAAAAGCATTTCTAACGAATCGTCTGTCAACAATATCTATTTGTTACAAGCCATTTAGCTATGCCCATTTTCATAAAAAAATGATGAAGTTTTTGCGGATTCAGAAATTTTTTGACGGATTTTAGCCGTAAAAAAAAAAGAGAGTTGATTTTAGTAGTGTATGGAAACGCAAAGGAAAGAATTAATGGAAAACCAACAGGTATAGTTGTCAAAAAGGGCTGGGGCCCATGGGTTAGGCCCTAGTCCTCTTATAAATGGGCCAGGCTGGGCTTAAGTAATGAAGGCCCTTATGAAACATGGCCAGGTTGGACTGAGCCCTTTTAAACTAGGGTTGGGTTGGACTGGACTTGGGCTGGATAAGCCCCAGGGCTTTTCAAAAAAAAAAAAATTATTAATTTAATAATAATAAATTATCATCACTTTATCAGATTCCACCCCATTCCAAATTCTTCTCTTCTCAATTCACATTCATCTTTACTCATCTTTTCTTGTTGGCTGTCATCAATTGTACCATGTCTCCCCAACTACTTAACCCACTTCCCTCTCGATTCTGGTCGTCGTCGTGCTCCCCTCAGACCCGGACTGCCCATTACCAAAATATCTACTTCCTACACTCCAACACCAGCCACCAATCGTCTAATCTCTGTCGCATCCTACTTCTTCCCATTCTTCAACGGCCTCCAATATGGTAGCTTCTTACTCGCCCAGTACCCCGTCTTGGCTATGCCGCTAAAACCACCCTTTCCTATCCTTTCTCTATTTCATTATATCCCTTATGCTTCTTTTAAGTAGTGGGGGAGACATGGTTCAATTTTCAGCTGTTCTAGGTATTACTCCCTCTATGACTCATCATCCCATGAAAATTCGAGGACCCCACTCAATCATCAATTTTCAATCTCCAATCGTCCAAGAAGGCTATTGTTTATACACTGACAATAAAGGTAATTCCTTTGTTCTTTTAACTTGGACCAATTTCGTGGGTTTACCCTGGTTTTTTTTTTCTTTCAAATCTGTAGTTTGGGATTTGTTGATTTTTTGTATTTTTTGGTGGTTTGTTGTATGTTGGAGGAGCTGTTGGATTTATTATCATGTTGGGTATCTTGATTTTTTTTCTTTTTGGTGTATGTGTTGGGGGTGGAGAATTCAGTAGTAACTTGAATTGGAGTTTTATATTTCTTTGCTTGGATGTTGATACTATTTTATTTTTTATTTTTTCTTATCTTATTTAATCTTCTTTCTCCACCTTACCATAAGTTTACCATAATCTTCCATTCTAATTGCCTGCAACAAGTTTATATTCTTTCTCCCTCAAAATGAGACCATTTTAATATATTCTTTTTCCCTATCTTTTCTACTGGCTTTTTCTCTAGTGCCAGTTCTTTTAAGTTACTAACTTTTGACCGCAAGCTTTTAACTTCAAGTTAGAGCTTTGACCCTTGATTCTGTTGCTTCGTTTTTTAAGCTTATGGCCTGCAGTTCTGCTTCACAGTTGCACTATTCTTTCTTTGACCGCTCTTGGAATACTGTGGTTGCTGCTGTTGTTTTATTATTGTGGTTTCTGATTGTATGGTTTTGTTAGAAATGCAGTATGAAGAAATGTAGTTAGTTTTGTTAGTTTTGGCAAATATGCTATATGTAAATCCCAATATGTGGATTAGAATTTAGAAATGCAGTTAGATGGGGCCCTAGGGTTGGCCCTTGAGCTTTTGAGGGGAGGATTGGGTTGGGCTTTGATATTATAGGTCCTTCAACGCAGGGCTTAGCCCATGGGCTGGCCCTTTTTGACAGGTCTACCATGGGGGGTGTCCATTTCAATTGCCCAAACTTAATTCAAGGAGAATGGGGTCAACAATAGATCAATCTTCCACTAACTACACCCCAAATTCGCGATTTTTCCCCGGTTCTGTAATTCCTTCACCGAACTCTTCTTTGACCTTGAAAATGGAATAATTAAGATGGGTTTTCTTTGACTTCGTTTTCCGTTTGCTTTGTGATAATAAAAGCCCATCTAACTGCACAAATGACTATTCTTTGAACTTGCTCCGGTCATGACACTATTCCTCAAATTCACCACAACCGACGTACATAATATTGGTGTGTAGGTCTCGCTAGATCTGGTTGAGGAGGGGGTAGATCTGGCAAGATGGAGTGTGGCGACGAGGCAGAGAAAGGGTGAGAAATGGTTGGGTCATGCTGGGTAGATGATTGCCGGGGAGAACAGCAGTGGGCTGGGCAGAGGAGAGAAGGTTGACGGTGGTAAGGGAAGGAGACTGCTGCGGTGAGCAGAACTAGGCTTGCCATTGGTATGAAAAGCTTTTGCAATTATGGATTTGATGACTTTTGCAGTACATTTGAACAAGGAGATTTGGCAGAAATCCAGTGAAAGGAGTAAGAAGAAGGAGATCTGATTTGTACATCTATTTTTCCTTGCAAATTTACCCTCGAAAAAAATCAAATAAAGTGGGTTTGACTGGATTCTATCAGTTATTAATACTCAAGTTGGATGGAAGTATCAAATTCAATACTTTTAGAAAGTTCCAGTGTTTAAATCAAAAAATGGAAATGTTTAGATATTCTTGACACTTCTTACCCTTAAGAAAAATATTGTAAAAAATCAATTGACAACGTTAATAAACAAAGAAAATAGAATTTTTAAAAACTGTTGTCAATTTAAGTTGAGAATGAGAAAATAAGTTCTAGTGTACAAAAGTCATGACATATTAATAAAAAAAAATTTTCTTTTATTAAATAAAAAAAACCCTAACCTTTAGATGTAAACATTGTAATAGGATATTGAAAACAATAGTTCAAGTCATTTTCGAATGTTTTCATTGTTGACCTTTGCTTCCATCTTGGTTTCTTAGATCTTTTATTGATCCGTAAACCGGTTGAATTACTCAAAATAACTATTTAGCTATCTTAGCTTGCATAGGTTAAAATTTTATTAACTTTGGTAATTTTTCAAGTATTCCTAAGATTACTATTTTTTATCGTAAAATTTAGTTCACATTCTGAGATTATCATAATGACGTACGGTGCAAGGTATTTTGGTCATAACTCCATAGATAATCACGGGTTGGACGTGGACCTAAAACTATCCAAACCAAAGTTAAGATAAAACAAAATAAATATTTCCTCCATTCGAGATTGAATGTCTCATTTTGATTTGTATAAATTTTTACAAAATTAATTGATTGAGTTCATTTTATGTTGAACAATATAAATTTCTTAAGAAAGTTTTAACTAATTTAGGAAATGAAACACTCTTTTCCGGACAATTCAAAATGAAAATATGGACATTCGATTACGGACAGAGGGAGTACCATATTTTAAATCAAAGTTATGATTGTGCATATTATCCTTGTAGTACGTAAGTTTGAGCTATATTGGTTTTGAACTTCTTGGAAAATAAACCTTATCATTGAATATAAGTCTCAAATATGACTTGGAGTGTTTTTCCCCTTCCTTCAGGACTTATTCCCCCCTCCCCCCCCACCCCACAAAAAAAGGAAAGAAACTTAAAAATAAACAAAGAAACAATGAAAACATTTCAAGTCTTCTAGTGTATAGGAAAGTTGGGAGAAAAAGAATCAACAAAGATTCCTTGTTATTCTTCGATGCTCTAGCTCTTTCCATCCTTATGAACTTCCTTCCCCCTTGTTGGTAGTAATAAATGCATCGATAGCAATGGTCCTTAAACCCTTGATATCCAAAATGTCAGCGACCTTACATATACTTAGTAGTTCATTCTTTGATCTTTTCACGAACTTTCCATCAAACTTATCTTTATCCTCTTTACAAACTGTGGGATCTCCATGCACGTTCAGGTACTCCAACGCCATGCCCAATGTCTTTCCGTGGATCATGAGGTGCATCGGAATAGTGTCTCCAGCGGGCAGTCTCTCAGCCATTTCCTTTAGCCGAGTGGAGTATTGGAATGCAATTGATTCTTTGATGCTGAAAGTCTCACCATCCATAGTTCTCAGTTTTAAAATCTTCTCCACGTCCTTCTTCACTGAAGATGATGAAGACGACGACATGATTCTTAATATTGAAACACAAGGAATGGGGGTGAGTTGAATACATATTAGGATGGATTAACCTTTATATATACAAGTTAGGGAAGAAATCCTATAAAGAAATCATTAAACATGTTAGATTTGATTATCTTTCAGTCAATGGAATATAAGGATTCCATTGGAATAGCTTTCTGAAAATCCATATTAATGGACTAAATGATTTTAAAATTAAATTAGAAATTCATACGTTATAGAGCAGAAAGTAGCATCAGTAGGGAAAAGAAAAACTATTAATGAATGGATGACATAATTTAAAATATGCGAAATATATAATGTTAAAAAAATATGAAATGTGTGTAAAATAATTTCTTTTCTCACTATATATGCTAAGTTATCTTAAAATTGGAAACTTCTGGATATCAAAGAAAGGCGGATCGTCAAGTAATCATTATGCCAATATTAATAATGTGGTAAAAGGTCCAAAATCCAAACCTCAAATTAATTTTGAAACAACTATTATTATTATGGAGATTTGAAGCAACTATTATTATGGAATACACACTCACACAACTCATTTTCTATGATCTATTAAATAAAAGAGCCTCAAAGGATCTGAGTGTTTTTAATACTGCTTCCCTTACCTCCACTTTGGACTTTGTCCATTTTTTATTTGTTTGGAGAGACCTTGGTGCTGCAGATTGGAACTGCAAAAGTGCACGTACGTTCAAGTAATATAAAAATTATCGTTTTCTAATTAAATTATCTAATAATATTATTGTAAATTCCTAATTCAAGTAAGAAATAAAAATGTTGAATTTTTGTGGATTTTTGCCTCAAGTACTACTAAAACTAAGAAAGCAAAATAAATCAATTGCAAACAACTAATGAGATGAATTCTATGTCACTAATGTCCCCAAATGTTATCATTACTAAGTTAACCTTTTCACTTAATTATTTATGTGTAATTGATAGCCTAGGGTATCAAATTATTCATTAAATTCTCTAGAATCAATTGTGAATCTAATTATTAATTAAGACCAATTTCTTATATTCTTGTGATAAATTGGAATCTTAACAATTGTAACTGATGGGGCTCAACATATGAACACCGGACCACCCCAAAACTGTGATGATGTCAATCAACTGTAACCTTAGACGAAATAAGAGATTAGTCACCGGAGGTGGGCTGTGCTCGGGGAAGAGTTTTGATGCCCAAGCCATTATTCCAAGAGTAATTAGGAGTAATCAGTTTTTAGAGAAATTGTCTCTTGTGTGGCTTATCCGAATTGTCCATAGACTGTGTTCAATTAGATTATTTCAAAGAGAAATCAGTTACCTCCTTAATTGGGGGCTTTGCTATCACGCGACTATAGGCGGTTAGGATAGTTGTGGGATCCCGGATCCCACCAACTACTCCTGGAATCGTGGACCTTCTACTGGACCTTCGAGCCAGGGAGGGCATAGGACTCAAGCTGCCTCCGGGCGAGGTGCTGGAGGATCGGTCATGGCTCATAGGACCCGGATTGTTTCCTGGAAAAGAGTTGAGATGGATGAGATGCTCAAAAGTCCTTCTCCAGGCTCGCTAATTAAAGTCTCTAGCTTGACATCTTGCTTGTCCTACTAGACAGCTGGGGGAATTTTGTAATAGAGTAGGACTTTGAATACTCAATTCTTTATGATTTTTGCACTTTACAATTTTTACACTGCCAGTACTGAATACTTGCAGAGGCCTGTTTGTATCCTTCTATTTTTTCTATGAAAATTCCATTTCCTTCAATGATTTGCCTTTACATTCATAGTCATTCAATAATTGCATAATGCACTTGAATTGTCTTGCCACTAAAGCAACCACTATAGGCATAATATCCATATAAGCTTAAAACACTTAGCTTCAACCTGTGCTTTGTTCAACCTAGGTTGTTGAGGTCGCCAGTGAGTTGTTGAGGTCGCCACGATGCTCAGCAAGGTCTTTTTAATCGGTTTCATGGGGGTCTGCATGTTTTAATCAGCTTTAGGCATAGAACTTCTTTAGATGGCAGATGTTCCAAGGTCTCGGGAGTTATCTTCCTTCAAGATCAGCGAGCTCATAGCTCCCTCCTTTATGGACTTCTTGGACTATGTAAGGTCCTCCCCAGCTTTCTTGCAGCTTGGTCAATTGACCTTGTTTGCCAACCTCTGACCTTTTGAGGACCATTTCTTCAAGTGTGAAATGTTTAGCTTTCACTCTTCTGTTGAAAAAATTTGTCACCTGCCTTTTGTAGGTCCTATTCGCTTTCATTTCTTTGTTTCTGACCTCTTCGAGGAGGTCGAGGTCTTCCCTTCTCCCCCCC
>JAOXNR010053785.1:0-13598 GCA_028571225.1 Parsonsia alboflavescens | reverse complement strand
AAGTCCCAAAATGATGTGTAAAAGATGCCTGGGAAACCATCCACCCCGGGAGCACTATCCGATTCCAACGAGAAGACGGCAGCCCTTACTTCGTAGACAGAAGGGAGAGATTGCAGCTTCTGATTGTCAGCTCTCGAAATACCTACTGGAATGAATTTGGTGAATGCAAAAGGGGCTTGGAGATAGATCTGATCTGCAGCAAGCAACGTCGAGAAAAACCGCTCGGCTTCCTTTTTAATCTTAGTTATATCAATGAGCCAACGTCCATCTTCAAGCATAATTTTCTGGATGTTCATTCTGGATTTTCTGGTGCTCCAAAAGCTGGAGAAATATGTCATGTTCCCTTCACTGTCCTTCAACCACTTGACTCATGATCTTTGTGTCCAATATATCTCCTCATTCTTGGAATGGTATGTACGGTTGGATTTTTTTTTTTTTTTTTTATGAAAACCGTCAATGTTGACCTGGGGTTAGGCAATTCCCTACCAGTTTATTAATAGCATTTAAAGAGAGGAGGGGATATAATGAACCTTACTCCTTAGTGGATGGAAATAAATCCACTACATAGCATAAACTATATACAAAATATAGGAAAGTTGTTCAAAATACGAAAATTATAAGCTTTTTGAATATGAAATAGCTGCCAGTTAATCTTGTGGATGATCCCACTACTGCTGCTCGACTTTTCCGCATAGACAAAAGCACATCGTGCAAACCAAATCTCATGGCAAATCAACAAAGGGACAATTTTGGAAATAATACCCAATCTCCTTTCTTGAGAACTCCAGCTATTTAGGCGTTCATTGAGAGAGTCATGAAGGGTATGCATACCACCAATATTAAAGACACGAAGAAAATGAGACCAAATTGCCCTTGCTATCGTGCATGAAGCAAACAAGTAGTTCAGTGTTTCAGAGGCATACTTACAGTGACATCGGGATGCTAGGCTGAAGCCCATATATGTTCAGGTGTCATCCTTTGCTAAAAATTTCCAAGTTAGAAGCCACATAAAAATTGACCAAGAAAGGGGAATTTTCGTGTAAAAGTAGCGATCATTAATTGCTGTCACAGTCAGGCTCTCCCGTGTTACAGCTACGAGACAATCAGATAACTAAAATTTCCCATTAGGCGACTGCTTCCACAAGTAAGTATCCTCGAATCCCTTTCGCCCAAAGGGAAAGAGAGGACCGAATCGCATAGGTCTAGTGGCAATAATTTTTTTACTTCTTCTGTGCCCCACTACCCCTGAGAAATCAGCCCATTAATTGTGATATCAGTTGGGATATCAAACGGAACCTTAGCTGCAATTCTCCCATCAGCTATCCATTCCTCGTGCCAAAAAGAGAAGTTTCCCTGGCCTAATTTTATAGTAATGGAGGGTTCCGCAGGGTGTACAACTGACAGCAATCGTTTCCATACCCTTGAACCCCTACTTTATAATACATGTCCTAGCCAAAAGCCATATTTCAACTTTAGATGAGTGAACAGCAGTGATTCCACAGTGCGGAAGTTCCACCACAATTTCATGTTGTATGCTTGAACAAAATGAGATAGTGAAGTTACATTCAGACCTCCCCTGTCAAAAGGCATACAAATTTGCTTCCAAGAACACCAATGTCTATTATGACCATAGTCCGGATTGCCCATACGAAGTGAGCAAAAAGTCCTTCCAATTTGAGGGCTATGTACCAACCTTGCAATCCTTGCTTGAAGGCAATGATGTAGATAGCATCATTCTTCTGATCGATTTCCACTGCCTCAGCGTTGAAGCGACTACAGTAGCTTCTCATACTCTCTCCGAACTTCTGTTTAATGTTGAAGAGGTCATTATGTCTTTCTCACACCTTGTGCTGCTCTAATAATTTTTCAGGAATAGCTCCTTTAGATATGTCCAGCTTGATATGCTTGCCTCTGGGATGCCTTTGAACTAGGATTGGCCATCTTGGTTAGTTTTGACCAGAAGGCTCTGCATTTAACGTGGTCGGGGTACTTGAACATCTCCATGTAAGACATATATTCATCTATGTGCTACAACGGTTCCCTTGTGCCATCATATTTTGTCTCCAATTGTGGGGCTTTAAATCTTGTCAACATTCGAGATGTCCGGATACTGTGGACCAATGACGAAGGCTTTGTGAGGTCCACATTGCTCCGTACTTCTTGCTCTCCATTCCTTCCCTAATTACCCTGGGGAGTCACTCTCCTCAGTGGATTGGGGGCTACCCCTCGAGCATCATTACCTGTCTTTCTGATCAAGCTTTAACGAGGGGTTATCCTTTCTCCAAGAGGAGTTCACAGCAAGCTCCCCTACTCTTCAAGAGCAGCTTCCTATCTTTAACCTTGGGACATGACAACTCGGTTGAGCCAGTCTTGCAGGTCAGAACCCCTTCCGTTGTTCAGGGTTCTCTAAGATCGGTCACTAGTTGAATTCTCCCCCCTTGTGACCTTTCTTGTTGATGACCTATTCTTTGACAATTCTCATCAGGTTGAGGGTCATTCCTTGTTGCTAAAGGCAAAGGCTGATCAAGTTAAGTGTGTCCAGCCTAACCCCAAGGTGGCTGTGTGTTTCTTTGGGAAGGTATGGGAGTGTGTCCTGTGGACATGTAGTCTTGCCTACCTGAGATTCCCTCTGAGGCTGCCACCATTCGTTCCAAGAGGTCTGTTGGCACCGATATTTGTGTCTTTCTCGATCTTTGTGGCCTGCGGTTATCACCATTGGCAATTTGGTCAGGGTTCCTCTATTCAGGCCTCTCTTGCAAACGTGGAGGGTTGCCCTCCGAGATGGCCTTGGTTGTTCTTGATGGGCAGCCGATTCTAGACTATTGCTTTCTACCAGGAGTGGGCCTTCAGGCATTGTTTCACCAATGCATAACTACGTCTGGCCTGGAGGTTTGCCTCGGTGCAGCGGCAAAACTCTTGTTGATTGTAGTTGAGTCATCAGGATTATTTATTTCTCAATGTTGGGATGAAAGCAAAGCTTTTTTGTATTCCGTTACCACAGACAACACAAGAAGTGATGGAGCTCAAGAGTGGACTCCGGTTCACCCCCAAACTGCAACGACAGCAACCTAAGAAGAAAGTAAATAGGTCACCCGAGTGGGTGGTTACCACTAAAGAGCTCCGATGCCTAAGTCAGTATTCTGAGAGTAATCTAGTGTAATTAATTCTCAAAAGGATTGTCCTTGTCCGTAGACTGTTTACCATTTGATTATATATTGAGAAGAAAACTAGTTACCTCTTAGATTAGGGCTCTTCTATTAGATGACAGTAGGTAATTAAGATAATTGTGAGATCATGTCAAATCCAGCCAACTGCTCCTAGAATTGTGGAGTTTTAATTGGTTGTGATGTCTTTTCATTCACGTCTCTGTCGAGAGTTAAGAGCTCGCGAACTGACCTATAGACCAACTTCGTGACCTGCTCGTGGACGTCGAGGGTCTCAATCATCTCTTCTGGGAGGTCGGGCCAAGTGATCGCAGGCTCTTTAGGGATGTTAGAAGTCTTGCCCAATTTAGTCGTGGCATGGAAGATGTATGATACTGATTGAAGTTTACCAAGTTGAAGGTCGAGGTCTAGTAAGACCTCTCTGGAGCTCATTTAGGAGGTCGGTGATAGCAGGTCACTTCCCACCTATCCTTGTTGAATTCTTAAGTTTAACTTTCAAGTATTGAAGGTTGGGACCTTGAGCCCATTTGAGTTGACTTTAGTCAAGGTCATGCCTACTTATGTTAACTTGTACAGGATCGTACTCGTTTCTGCCATCCCAAGTGAATCCAAAAAGGGCCTTAACATGATGACATCTTGTTGTTGTAGTTGAGTCAATTCTCAATCTTTTTTTAAACTCTTGCAAAATGTTACCTTTATTAAAATTGAAAACTATCCCACAAAATACATTAGTTAAAATTTTATAATAGTTATTACTATACAAAATAATTCATCCCATGTCAGTGGATGATAGGACTCTTGAATTTCATCCTATATTAGATATCGAGAGTTTTTTTAAAAATGTTTTAAGATGATAGGATCTTGAATTTCGTCGTGTATTTGATACCAATAGTTGTTTTCAATGCGTTTAAAATGACTCAAATGTCTAACCGTTGATGGTGGGGTTGGACGTGGATGGATCATGTAGACGTTAATCGTATTTTTTAATTTTAATAATTAAAAAAATATAATATAAAACTAACAATTTCATATATATTTACTCTAAAAAGAATCAATATTGTAATGTGTTTCTTAGAAAATAAAAGAAATCAATAAATATTTATACATCAAAAAATCTAAAATTATATGATGACATATTGTTGCTAAGAGTTGAGCTAATTCATAATATTTTATTATACTCTGGCAAAATGTTACCTTATCAGAGTTGAAAACTATCTAGCAAAACAAATTACACATATAGATTACAATTTTAGAACCGTATTAGATTGTTTTTTTTAATATATAAAAATTCTTCATCCCATTTCCGTGTGTAATGGAACTCTTGAATTTTATCATGTATTTGATATCCATAGTTATTTTTCATTATTTTAAAAATGATTAAACTCTTGAATTTTATCATGAAATAGATATCAATAGTGCTTTTATATGAAATGAATGTAAAACTATTGATGATGAGGTTGGAGGTGAATCGGTCACATAGACTTTAATCATTTTTTAAAACAATTTTATAATTAAAAGTTATAGTATAAAACCAACTATTATATATTTTTACTTGGAAGGGAAAGAAAGGCAATATTGCAATGTCTTTCTTGGAAAAGAATATATATATTTATATAAAATTAATATGATGACATCTTGTCGTTGTAGTTAAGTCAATTCATAATATTTTATTGAACTCTTGAAAAATGTTACCTTTATCAAAATTGAAAACTATCAAACAAGATATGTTACGAGATATTGATTAAAATTTTAGAATATTTATTAAAATATAAAAATACCTTATCCCATTTCCGTGTATAATGGAATTCTTTAATTTCATCGTGTATTTGAAAGAAAAGTTGGAATTTTTAGAAAACTATTTAGTTTTCTATTTAACGACAAAAGTCGGAAATTATCAAATTCAACTAAGCTATTCGAAACTGAAAGAAACACGAAATTAAATAGCCTAACTCTAACCCTACACATAATCGGAAATTAAAAACAACAAAATCAAAAAAATACCCCTAAAATAACAAAATTATTAAAATACCCCTAAAACATAAAAACGGTCAAAAATCCATCAAGAAGATCCCGAATGGCTGAAAAACGTCTTACATCATGGGCCATGAATATTGGACGTTGGGCCATTCTGAGTCCCCCAATCAAATTTGAACCCATTCCGAGCTCCGACCAGTGCCTCGAGAATAGTGTCCACATCATCCTCCTCGATTAGGAAAAGACTCGCCCTCAAATCCGACTCATCCTTGCCAGCTACATCAACTGCTAAATTGTCCTTGTCCTCGGACTGGTAAATTGACAAATCAGCAACATTGAAAGCCCATCTGTGTGTGGCTGCAATTTGCCAAATCTACTTGCCGAAAATCTTTCCTTTTTTAGCCGAATCCAAACCAAATCGCCTTCCTTGAACACAACCTTCCTCCGGCTCCTGTCGACCCGTTGCTTATATTGTGAGTTCTACTGATTAATCCGATCATGGACCTGGGCATGCAGCTCCTTGATCTGTCTAGCATGCTCCTCCGCATCCAAACTGAACTGATTATGAACTGGTAAGGGAGTAAGGTCCAATGGGATAGCTGGATTGCACCTAAAAACAATCTCAAAGGGACTTCTTCCTGTCGTCCGATTCACCGAAAGGTTATATGCAAATTCAGCTTGAGGCAGCACCAAATCCCACTATCATGGATTGTTTCCCAGTAAACTGCACAACAGATTACCCAAGCTTCTATTTACCACTTCTATCTGTCCATCTGTCTAAGGATGGTGAGAGGAACTAAACTAAACTGCACCTTGGTGCCCAAATAAAGCTAGAAAATGCGCAAAAAGTGGTTGACAGACTTTACATCTCTGTTGGACGTGATTGACGTAGGAACTCCATGTAGTTTGATGATCCCCTGTAAAAACAATCTAGCCACCTGTGAAGCATCAAACGTTTTGTTGCAGGGAACAAAATGTCCCATCTTCGAAAATCTATCAACCACCACCACAACCGAATCCTTATTTCTCGAGTCCTCTGTGGTCCCAAAATGAAATCCACGCTAATATCCTCCCAAGGTGCCACCGGTACAGGTAATGGTAAATGCAATCCCGCATTGCTACCCTTAGTTTTAGCAATATGACAAATCTTACATCTCTGAACACAACGAATCACGTCCCGCTCCATCCTAGGCCAAAAAAAATGCTCACGCACCAACACCAACATTTTGTCAATCCCAAAATGTCCTACTATACCTCCTGCATGATGTTCATCAGTAATTTCCTCCCTCAACGAACAATCGGGAACACACATCCGATTTCACCTAAAAAGAAACCTCTCCTGAATCATAAACAATTGCTGCGACCTTGTCTGAGACTTCTCCAAAACACCCCTGAACTCCAGATAGTCCCTATACAAATCAGAAAACATATCAAATCCTAATACTTGAGCCTGAGCTTTCTGCCATTGTGGTAATGAAGCAAAATTCTGATAATCCTGAAGTTCCTACACGAGTTGCACCCTTGCTTGAAGAGTTGCTGATGTTGTACCAGAAGAGATGCCACCTATGTTACCGCCTATGAGAGACATTTAGCATTGTATTGACTTCAGTCCAGGAGCTGTTATCCCCCATAAAGCAGCTTACAAAATGAGTCATAGGGAACATGAGGAGTTGCAGAGGCAAGTGTAGGAGCTGTTAGAGAAAGGCACAGTCCGAGAGAGCATGAGTCCCTGTGCAGCGCCGGCCTTGTTGGTTCCTAAGAAAGATGGATAGTGGAGGATGTGCATAGATAGCAGAGCTGTCAACAAAATCAAGATTTGGTATCGTTTCCCTATCCTCCTATTTGATGATTTGATTGATCGGTTACATGGGCAACTATCTTTTTGAGGATAGACTTGAGGAGTGGTTATCATTAGATTAGAATGCCTGGAGATGAATGGAAGATGACGTTTAAGACTAGAAATGGTCTGTATGTGTCGATGGTGATGCCTTTCGGGTTGTCTAACTCACAAAGCACTTTTATGAGGCCAATAATCAAGTTTTTTGTCCTTTTATTGGGCAATTTGTTGTCGTTTATTTTGATGATATTTTGGTTTTTAGTGCTTTGATTAAGCAACACTTGCAGAGCTTGAGAAGAGTATTTGAGGTCTTGAGGGAGCAGAAATTGTTTGCCAACACCAAGAAGTGTCACTTTTTAACTAATCATGTGACCTTTTTGGGTTATATTGCATCGAGGGAAGGCATTCAAATGGATCTAGTTAAGATCAAGGCCATTACGAATTGGGAGGCTCCGAAGAATATTCATGAGGTACACAATTTTCATGGGATAGTGTCCTTTTATGGAAGGTTTATTCGGGATTTCAGTACTATTATTGCACCTCTTATGGATTGTTCGAAGAGAAGCAAATTTGTGTGGACCAAAGAGGCAGATGATGCATTTCAATTGTTGAATAAGAAGGTCACTAAAGCCAAAGTTTTACTACTTCCAGATTTTAGTGAGGTTTTTGAGGTGCATTGTGATGCCTCAAGAATTAGTATTGGGGGTGTCCTGAGTCAGAAAAATAAACCTATGGCATTCAATAGTGAGAATGAAGCAAAGAAAAGATTTGGTCTTGATTCTTCTAAGGATTTATATGTTGATGATCCTTATTTTGGGAGTATTTGGAGGAAGTGTGAAATAGGGCCCTTTCAGCAATTTATGATTGTGGACTGTTATCGTTTTTAAAGATAACAGGTTCTGTATTCCTCAATGATCTTTGAGGGAATCATTTATTACTAAAAGTTATACAAGACGTCTAGCTGGGCACTTTGGAGTGGATAAGAAGATGGCCCTGCTGTGTGAGCACTTTTATTGGCCATGAATGGGGTGTGATGTTACTCGGTTAGCAGAGAGGTACCAATGCTGGTTTATATATGCCTGTACCTGTTCCTGATGCTTCATGGGAGGATGTCATCCTTTGATTTTGTCTTGGGGTTACCAAGAACACATCAGAACAAAGATTCCATCATGGTGGTTGTTGACAGATTCTTGTAGATGGCTCACTTTATTCCTTGTAACAAGACCTTTGATGCTTCACACGTAGCTCGATTATTTTTGCAGGAAATTGTTAAGTTACATGGAGTTCCCAAGTCCATAACCTCACATCGTGATGTGAAGTTTGTGAGTCACTTTTGGCGCACTTTTTGGAGGCACATAGGAACTAGATTGTAGTTTAGTTCTTCTCACCATCCCCAGACTAATGGTGAGAAGACCTTGTAACAAGACCTCACGATCTGAGGTTATTCCTTGTAACAAGACCTTTGATGCTTCACACGTAGCTCGATTATTTTTGCAGGAAATTGTTAAGTTACATGGAGCTCCCAAGTCCATAACCTCAGATCGTGATGTGAAGTTTGTGAGTCACTTTTGGCACACTCTTTGGATCCACATAGGAACTAGATTGTAGTTTAGTTCCTCTCACCATCCCCAGACTGATGGGCAAACCGAAGTTGTCAATCAAAGCTTAGGGAACTTGCTGCGAAGTTTGGTTGGAGATAGCCCGCGGCAATAAGACTTGGTGCTACCTTAGGCATAATTACATGGGATTGAACTACATGGATAGGCAACAGATCATGGAATCGCGCTATAGGCAAGAGTCCTTTTGACATAGTATGTGGGTGTAATCCAATTACTCCTCTAGAGCTCACATCGTTGCCAATTCACGAGCAAATCAGTTCAAATGCAAATGAGCATGGCAAGAAGATTAAAGAGCTGCATTCACAGGTTCATAACCAGATCAACAAACAGAACATGAAGTATAAGCAGCGAGTGGATAAGTACAGGAAAGGAGACATTTTCAAAGAGGGTTATCTTGTCTGGATTCATCTCAGAAAAGAGCATTTTCCAACTAGCGAGTTTGGCAAGTTGCAACCTGGAGCGGATAGACCATCCAAAGTTCTGGAGCGAATAAATGATAATGCTTATAAGATCGAGCTGCTGGTTGAGTACAATGTGTCTGGAGCTTTTAATGCAGTAGACTTGTCATCTTACCATATAGATGAGGAAGAACCTGAGGAGATTGAAATCAATGAATATGAAACGGATTCAACGGCGAATCTTTTCATAATAGGGGAGGATGATGCACTTATAACTGATGAACTTGGAATGGGCTGAAATTTGGTGGGTTGCTTAGCGTTTCAGCATCATTAACCAATTAAGGTAAATTCTCCATCTTTTCATGCGTTCAACATTTCGAATGTGAAGTTATGAACAACTGGGCTATCAGGTATTAGCATAAAACAATTCCTTTATCATGGACTATTTTTGTTTGGAAGTTACATAATGGTTTTTTACGGCTTGACAACAGTTTAATAAAAATGGGTGTCAATATGGTATCGTAATGTCATTAGCTTCAAAGTGTGGCAACCTATTTTCTTTTATTTGACGGATGTTGAATTGCCAAGGAAGTCTGGGAATTCTTTTCATATCATTTTGGCTTTAGCACACGAATAGATGAGGTAGAGTTGTGGTTTCATCTTGAAAAGGATTTGGGAATTATGGCCAGAATAATGCCTACCTTGATTTGTAGGGCGATTTGGTTGACAAGATGCAATGTTTTCTAAGGTAGCATTAGTAATATCTCCAAAATTATTAAGACAATCCATCAAAAGTTTTGTGAATTGAGGTATGTTTTTCCGGATCAAATATTTGAAAGTCACTTCCGTTCTCCAGTTGCAGCAAGAGGGAGAAGGGTGATTAGGGTCCGCTGGCGGCAAGAATGTTTCAAAGATGCCATTATCATGAATATAGATGGAGCTTCAAGAGGTAATTCAGGCCGTGCGGCAATTGGAGGTGTTATAAGGACAGGTTCTGGGCATTTAATGCTAGCTGTCTCAGTGTTCTTGGGGGAGGAGACAAACAAGGAAGCCAAATTGGAAGCTCTTTTGGAAGGCTTAAGGTATTGCTTGAAGGAAAATTGGATGAATATGGTCATTCAGATGGACTCTAAAATCATTATTGATATAGTTAGTGGAATTTGTTCAATGGCAAAGAGTCTTTATAGGGGTATAAAGAATGTTTAAGAGATGATGACTCAAAGCTCTTTTCAACTGGTTTACATATTCAAAGAAGGGAATCAAGTGGATGATTATCTTGCACAAACTTCATTTGTATTCGCTATAATTTATTCAATTTGCTCCCTTCTTTTGCTCTCGTGGCCTTTGCAAATTAGATAGGCTTAAATTTCTTTCCATTAAAATCAATTAATGTCTTGTAATTGCATTGCATATAGATTATTTGCATTGATTATAGAAGTGGATTTGTTTCCACCTATCTTGTGGGTAAGGCTCACTATGTCCCACCTTATGGCTTTCAAATTTATTCTTCACCCCCCAACATCAAAGGCGGCTTTTGCCAAAAAAAAAAGGGAAGAGAAAATAACAGATAATAAAATCTTAACTTTATTGATTGAAACCATTACCTGAATGGCTTTTTTTTATTACACGTGACAGTAGAGAAGAGGAAATTCAAAAGAAAAAAAATGCACATATCAAACATGATGTGCAATCTAATTCTAGTTCTTTATTACATTACAACCAGTTCATGCACATATATTATGCAAATGAACTAATAGCTCCTGTAATCTTTTATTCAACCAATTCTGATTTTTTATTACATTACAACCAGTTCTTGCACATTTATTATACATATTAGTTTTCCCCTCTTTCTCCATATATAGATATAAACACATAATAAGATTATATATGAACTAGTTCCATATTGATGATGAGCATGATCATGATCAGATGGTAGCTGCTCTTGAACCAGCTTCTTCGTTAGCAACTAATTGGCGCAGTCGTTCAGCCAATTGATCAAAATCATCGTCACCCTTAATAAGGGAAAGGCGCAAATATCTCTCTTCAGCATTGAACAAGCTTCCCTTGCGGCCAATGATGTTCGCTGCCCTGAGGACCTCAGTGCAGTTTACTTGTTCTTCTCTTTCACATTTAAACCATCCATAAGCTGCATGCCACGAGCGACCATATATAGATATATAGATAATCTCATCAGAAAAACTTTATAATATATACCAATGAGTATTAATTAAGTACAACTAAATCGATCCAAGATTGAATATTACTTTAAACGATTATATAAATAATTTTTTTTCTTTTTTTAATTAATATTTGTCAATTCAATTTCTCCACAAGCAAATTAATTATCTAAATAGAAACATTTAATTTTAAACGGGTTAATGGAGGAATATCCATAAATGTAAAATCTGGATTTAAGAATCGATCATGCACGTACGCACCCGGAGTTGGTTCTCTGACTATGTTTAAATAGTTGCAGAATTGAGCAGGGTAAAGTTCCTGAAGACTGAAATGTTTTGACTTTGACATGATTGACTTCAAAGTATCCCAACGGTGCTTCATTACTTTGTATCCAAAATCGAAGATTGCACTTCCTTTATCTTTATTCATTTCTTTCAGGACCTTAAATGCCTTTAGTTGAGTTTCCCTAGAGACACCCGAGACAGCATACTCAATGTGGTCCAACATTCTTTCATATACACCCTTGTCCTTCACTATTGCCCATCTGCATGCACATTAACAATAATTAGAAATATTTAATTAAATGAATGAATTTGTTAAATTAATATTAGGGGTTTCACCAAGTCATTGATTAATTAATTACCCAAATCTAGTTCCAGCATGGCCCGTGAGTTTTGAGAGTGTGAAAAGCATGACATCTTCGTCTGCGGGTTCAGAAATTGAAGTAAAATGAGGCCAATAATAGGCGTGATCGTGGATTGTACTCACAAAAGGACCTTTTAAGACTGGTTTGTTTAACCATCCATCTGGATTATTTGGTGACGTAACAAATTCGATCACCTTCTCGTCCGAACTGTTCACCAATGACACATCTCCCAGGAATTCAAAGGTTTTAGTCTCAAAGTATTCTGTTTGTGATCTATACGCCTGTGCATACGTACATAATAACAAAATACATTTGTCATGCATGGAGAAAATAGTTATTATAATGACCTTCGTTGCTCTCCAAATTTAAATTATAACAAATTAGATGGACGGATCGAATGTACTTAATTTATTATAAGTAGTGCATGCATGCATATATGCATACCGGATAGAAAGGAGTCTTTGCAACGACTTTTGCAGGATGATAATCTGAATCTTGTGGGGAAAGTGCATGAACGGCCGCGTTGATAAGCATTGTAGAACCAGCACCAAAGAGAATGTGTCCGCCCTCTGTGACTGCATTTTTGGTATTGGCATGTAGAAGGCGGATCTGGTTCTCAAGTTCCGCTGATATGTAGGTGTCACCTGGGTATGTGTAGCTCATCCGGTGCCAACCAGAAACCACGATTGCACTGCTCTCGGCATTTTGCAAATAGTACTTGTCCAAGAATAAGGGATCGCCACTGCAATATTAATATTATTCAATCCATTTTTAGTTAATTTATCCATTTTAACTCTAGTTCAAAGCTTAAATGCAAGAGGTCAGTTTAACTTAACTCACCATGCCACACTTTCACAAGTCATGCAGTTTGTAATAATATTCTAATCTTTGAATTAAAATTCACCATGTCACAACTAATTAAAGGCCATTATTGATTCAAGGGACATTTTGTAATAATATTCTAATATTATTAATTATACTAAAGAGATGTATATATATACATAAGAGAGAATATATAATCCTCACCTATCCACATCAGCAGGACAATCGAGAACAAATTGAGAGCAATCAGGGCCCTGATAGCAAGTGTTGCACTCACAAACTGGCTTTCCGTACACAAGAACACTATCAAGATATGCTCTTCCATGGCCAGAACAAGAAATTGCCGCCACTGCTTCAGCTTCTTCTGCTGCCTTTTGGGTCCAAGTCAGACTATTCCCCCGCTTTCCTCCTTCAACGATATTTATAATAAGCAGAAAAGCCAGAAGACACACACCAAAACAAAGGCTGAGAAACTTGGCCATGACTCGTGTGTGTGCAGGGGTGGGGGTGGAGTTTTAAAATGTGTTTTAGTTGGTGAAGTTATTTCTCATTCGCAAAATATATATATTTATATATAGGAGAAGACCGGTTGTTCTCCTACAACCTTATTGAAAACTTTTTCATTAATGATTGATCAATGATTTTCTCTTTAATCTTTCTTTCCGTATATATGTACATAATAGACTCGTGAATTTTCATCTTGTATTTGATATCAATAGTTAGTTTTCAATATTTTGGGACACTTGAATTATCATCGTGTATTTGATATTAAAATATTATTTTTCCATGCGTTTAAAATGAATTGAACATCGAACCATTAGTGGTGGGGTTAGAGGTTGATCAGTCACTTAGATGACTTTAATCATATTTTTTAATTTTAATAATTAAAAAAATATAATATAAAACTAACTATTTTATATATATATATATATATATATATATATATATGGGAATGCTATA
>JAOXNR010053784.1:2457-13602 GCA_028571225.1 Parsonsia alboflavescens | reverse complement strand
CACACACCATTATTGTCTTGTAAATTATTATGTGTAAAACATTGGAAGATTATAAAATAAGTTTATAATTCAACAGTTCATCCCTAAAAGGACATATAAAACACTTAAAGTGCATCGAGCTTTCAAATGCTCTTGTTTTAAGCTTCAACAAGTCATTTGATTGCATAATCGTTGTCTTAATTTTGCGGATAAGATTCAAGTCCCAATAGAGTCTTGTTTGGACCTGTAAAATAGCATATCTAAACCAAATAACAATAATAAAACTAAGGGATGAATATGAAAAGTCTATGCCAAAAAACTTGAGCAAGTCAAAACCATTCACAAATTTAGTTATCGCTCTCACTCGATATAATTCTTTTGGATTTAACTTCTTGTCGCACATTTTTATCACCAGAGTTCTAAAAAGTACCCACACATAAGAATTCAATTGATCTAAATACATTTTAGTATATATGCGATTCTCTAGCTCAAGGGAAAGAAAATCAATGCAAAAGAAGAAAAACCTAAGAAAGCCCACAGTTAGAAAGAGACCTACACATTTTAGATAAAGTCAATCAAACCTAATATTTATAAGAAAATATATAGGGAAAGAAAATCAATGCAAAAGAAGAAAAACCTAAGAAAGCACACAGTTAGTAAAAGACCTACACATTTTAGATAAAGTGAATGAAACTTAATATTTATAAGAAAATATATAGGGAAAGAAAATCAATGCAAAAGAAGAAAAACCTAAGAAAGCCCACAGTTAGTAAGAGACCTACACATTTTAGATAAAGTCAATGAAACCTAATATTTATAAGATAATATATCTTTAAAAAAGTAATAAAGTAATCATAGATGATTTGATATTTAGTTATTTCAGCATGGAGATAAAAAATAGTGAAGAATAAACGCTTATTATAAAGATTTTTGTTCTTTTTCCTAAAAAATATTCATGCGAAAGGGATTTAGAGAAGGAATTGAATTCATGGAGGATAAGAATGTTGTATATGTTCTATATGAACATCTCCAGTTAATCACTAATGTCGATTGAAAGGTGATGAGTATTTCTTTCCAGAGTTGAAAAGTGCATATCAAATAACATGGAATTGTTTTTATTTTCCTCGATCTTGATATCCTTGCATATTAGATTCACCCGATGCCCCGCTTGTGACACTTCGGGCATAGTGTGGAGTGTTACATAAGGTGACTTTTTTATCCTTATTTTTAGGTATTTCTACCGTTTAGTAAATGTATAGTATTAATATTCATGTTCATTGTTTTTGGCACATTCTTTATAAGGAAACTTTAAATTAATAAATAGAAAATATGAGGATAACGTTTATGGGTCGATGAAATATAGTGCTAGATATAAAAATTTTTCAAAGAAACTAAAAAAAATGAAAATATAGTATCGACATCTCCTTTTCACCATCCATGGCTTAGCACTTATGTAAACTAGATAAAGGCCCCATGACAATATATAAATGTATGTATATATATTATTGTCTTCTGTTATTAGTAAATGTAATATTCACTTGATGACAGATTCATTGAACTTTTAAAATATTTATATTTCAAGACATATAGATATCAAATATATTTATGAAATTAAAAGAATTTTTTAAAATTTCGTAAATGGTTTTGGTGTATAGAAATTTTGATATTTGAAAATTAATTACTTTTTAAGGAATTTAAGAGTGTAAAATGTAAAAATTCAGGATATTTGATTTGATGAAAAAGATATACAAGGTTAAAAAGGTTTTTTTTTTTTTTCTTTTTCTTAAGTTAATATATATCTCTTAGCTTGAAGTTCTCTCAATGTAAGGCTCATTATGTCCAGACCAATATAATTTTATTTTATTCTTTTTGTGTCCAATCCAATCAAAGGCAGCATTTGTTAAAAAAAAAAAAAAAAGGATTTAAAAATTGTTATAATATATATTGAAATTGCTTTTCTGTTTCTACTTCAAATGACGTCTTGTAAATTCTGGAAAAAAAAAAGTATTTACATTAAAAAGTTATATTTGTTACTCTTTATAATTTAAATAATAAAAATCTTGAATTTTAATATACAAATTATGATAATTCAATGCATTTAATAAAAATATATGCTATAAAATATTATAGGAGATGAAAGCATTAATTGTTAAATAAATTTTTTAAAAAAATATATGATATTATATAAATTCGATGTATTATAATAAAAAGGATGTTTATTTTTTATCAAGTATTTTATATGGAATGATTTTATAAAGATATTTTAATACATAAATCTTTTTTTTTTTGTTTTTTATCCCTTTTTTGAAAATTGAAGAGTTATTAAATATGCTTATTCCAAGTCACCTAATAATGGTTAATATGGTATGTGTTGGAGAGATGGCTGATCATGATGCGTAACAAAAACAAATTAATATCTAACTTTTTCTAACATATAACAAAAACAAAAACAAAAATAAGTAAGGATCCATCCCACAGGGAATTGGTTCTAGGAACAAACTTACTAATTGAAAGGTTCAGGGAATAGAATTGAAGTATTAAAAATCTATAGCGTAAAAAGAGAAAACTAAAAGAAAATAATCCAAAGATAAAGGTTATCAATTAGGAAAATAGGTAACAAGAAAAATTCATAGACAATGCTTTATGGAGAAAATTATTGATAATATAATTGAGCAATTGATTTTAAAATTTGTCTTAGTGCTCAAATTCATATTCTTTAAACAGATCTAATTCTCATAGTAAAAAATAAAATACCTAATTTAATCAATTAAGCATAACTATTAGTGAACAATAAATTTAATTAATTAAATTGTATAAAACAAGAAAACATCACCAACGTCAAATTACATAAACAAAGTAGCTTTAATTCATATAATTCTTTATTGTCAAATACAGTTGTTAGAAAAACCAAATTTAAACAGTAGTTGCTACTTGTGGATTTATCAGTCATATCAATAATATTTAAATCTTAACAATATAATCATGCAAATCAATCTGGGTCATCAAGATAAATCAATAAACACAATTAATAAGATGGAAACAAAAATTGCATAAATACTCATCAAAAGATTAAATCTTTAATAAAAAAGAATATCTCATAAACCCATAAAAGCATAAATCTACTCCATGTTCTTGCTAAAAAATAAATCTACTCGCAAGACATAATAATAATTAAAGCACAAAAAGGAATAGAAGAGAAAAGAAGAATTTATATAATCTTATCAATTTTGATGAATTTCTTCTTCCTCGGGAATCCTTCTAGATAGTCCTAACTTTTGAAATTGGAATTCCCAAGCATAGGGATGGGATCCCTAAGCCTTGGGATTGAGAGCTTTCTCAAAATAACTAAAGAAAGACCATTTAGAAGTGTCTTAGCCTCCTTATGTCCTAATCTGAATCCTAAAAGGATTCCCAAACTATTATTAAAATCTAATAGAAAAATAAAATAGAAATTACTAAATCCTATCTATTATAGAATTGAAATTCAAATTACAAATAATTCTTCTTTTCCTATGCCAATTTGGACTTCCATCCTGCCCATGTCATGACTCCTATTGAATTTCCAATTTTGCCTTTTTTCATCTTATTTTTCCCAAATTATCCTACAAACAAAAGAATAAGTAATGAGAGTAAACTAGGAAAACGTGCAAATTCTCTCTAGCGTTGACTTTTGCGTCGCAACCCTAGCCGCCAAACTTGATAGTACGTGAGATGGTGACTGCTACTCCACCACCAAATTCCTCGTCGGCAATTGTTGCGCCCCCATGGGGGAAGGGATCATTCTCTTTTCTGTTTAAGGGACAGTCCGGCACTGGTGAAATCCCAACGGTAATGCCTCTGAAATCGCCACAGCAATTCAAGGGGGAGCCGACATTCTTCTTCACCAAGGAGGAGGTTGCCACCCTATCGAAACCATTTAGATTGTCAATGATCGGGAAGTTCTCACACAACAAACCCATGCTTGACATCATTCGGAAGTCTTTCCAAACGATTTGCCTCAAAGGAACATGTACTCTCAGGCCGATCAACACAAGAGACATTCTGATACGAGTTTCTCACGAAGATGACTACTGCTGCCTATGGCTGAAAGGTGTTTGGATGTTGAATGACATTCCGATGAGGGTTCTTAAATGGACTCCGCAATTCCATGTCAAAGAAGAACCCTCCACAATACCAGTATGGATCTCCTTTCCAGATCTTCCTATTCACTTCTTTTGAAAAGAAATTCTGCATTCCTTCGCTGTTGTCATTGGGAAGCCATTGAAGATCGATGTGCCAACAGCGAATATGTCGAGACCGAGTGTTGCGCGGGTTTGTGTGGAAATTGTTCTGCTGTGCACCCACTAAAATAGACATTCGATAAATCAGGAAGATTCGGGGTTTTGGCAGCCCATTACTTATGAACACAAACTGAAGTATTGTACATTCTATAAGAAAATTTTTCATTCACAAGAGTTTTGTCACGTGAAAAACCCAAGCATGAAGGAGAAGAAGAACTTGGCCGACCCAGCAACCCAGTGTCTTGCTAAACAAAATCCAAAATTGAAGAATCTGTAGGTATGGAAAATAAAGGATTCAGAGATGGTTGATCCGATTTTGCTGCAATTAATGCAGAAGAAAAACACTACAGTTGTGAACGAGGTAGCCGAGACATAGGTACAACAAATCAATTCTAGTGCAGAAGTTATAGCTCAGAGAATAAATACATCAACAGAGGCACCAGAAGTAGCGCAGACAGCTCTCAATGATTGAATTCTTCACTTGGGAAGGCAAAATTTGGCAGAAATAGTTGCACCAGAAAATCAACAACTTGTAGCATAACAAGGTCAAGAAATAGTACCACCAGCAGTTCCGGATGTCGTAGCAACAGTCATGAACTCGGTTCAACAACCTGATGCTCTTTCTAGCACCTTGGGACTTTACCTCTGGACAAGATGCTATAAATCCAATCAGCTCGCATCAATACAGTCAGGAGGAAGAAGACTATTCCACCATCAAACATAGTCACTCGACAGCAATCCCAACATAGCACATCATATCATCAGTCGATATGAAGAATGTATTAATTTGGAATATAGAGGTATAGGTAACGCCACTTCTTTGGATAAACTAAAATCTCATCTATTGCAATTGAGGTCGTGCATAATTGTTATTTTGGAGCCAATGGTTAATTCTTCTAGAATTGCGTCGTATGCATATAAGCTTAAAATGCCTCATTATTACTCTAATGTGAATGGCAAGATTTGGTTGTTTTGGTGTGCAGATTTGATGGTCTCGGTGGAGAGGAATACATGTCAAATGTAATCTTGTAGGGTGGACCGATATATGGGATTGGATGATAATTGCATTATGTCTTTTGTTTATGCTGCTTGCGACTGTAATGCTCGTAGGGGGTTGTGGGAAGAGATGGCAGAAGTTTCGAGCTTAGCCATAGTTCCATGGCTTATAGGCTGTGATTCTAATGTGGTTCGGAGCTTGGAAACAAACCTAGGTAACCCTCCGGCTTTAAGACCAATCAGGGAGTTTAATGATAACTTGGAACATTATGGTTTGTTGGACTTACCATATGTGGGCAGTAGCTACACGTGGTATTGTCATACCTTACTTCCACTTTGGCACTGGTTGGACAGGGTAATGGTGAATGTGACTTGGCAGAATTCTTTTCACAGCGCTATTGTGGAGCATTTGCAATGCATCCCCTCGGATCACAGTCCACTACTTGTCTCTACGAAGATGGCTGAGACATCATGACCTTGCAATTTTCGATTTCAATGTATGTGCTTAGTCATAAGGATTTTCAAGAGGTTGTAGAAACCACTTGACGGCAACCAGTGGAAGGTGATGGTCTGCAAAGTATGGCTATAAAACTGAGCAGATTGAAGAAAAAACTTCAAGACTGGAATAAGGAAGTGTTTGGGCATGTAGTGACCAATGTATAGCGCGCAGAAAATTTGGTCTCTACATTAGTGGAAGTATATATGGCAGATACTACAATAGCAAACCGAGAGCAACTTCATCAGGCTTGGGCTGACTTGGCCTTTCATTTGAAGAAACAAGAAACCTTTTGGAGACACAAATCTCACATTAAATGGCTGCAAGAATTGGAAGGGAACACTTCATATTTTTCAAATTATTAGCACACTCAGAAGGCAACACTTCAGATTCATAAAATCAAAGACATAGAAGGGAATTGGCTTACGGGAAGTGAGGTAATAGAGCAAGAAGCAGTGCACTATTTTTCAAGGCTGTTGGCTATCAGCAGGATCCTCGGAAGTTTACAGTAGCCATTCCAAAAGAAGTTACTCCAGACACAAATAGGGAGCTCTCGACTCTACCATGCCTAGAGGAAGTTCGCTCAATCGTGTATAGTTTGGATGAAGATAGCGCATCAGGTGTTGATGGGTTTCCGGGGAAGTTTTACATAACTTTTTGGGATCTCATCAAAGCAAACATGTTACAGGCACTCTGGGATTTTTGGTCGGGGGTATATAGGCCACAGTTTTTCACAGCCACTCAGATTGTCCTTATTCCAAAGAAGGACAACCCGTCATCCTTTGCAAACTTTCGGCCAATAAGCCTTTGTAATTTCTCTTCAAAGGTTATTGAGAAGGTAATTTCACTACGCCTTGCTAAATACTCCCCACTTTGATTTGCCAAAATCAGGGAGGTTTTGTGAAGGAAAGAAACATATTTGATAATATTTTTTTGGCTTCCGAGTTTATTCGTTCATTGAATAAGAGGTGTGTTAGGGGTAATATGATCTTAAAACTTGATATGTTGAAAGCATTCGATAGAGTGAGGTGGTCATTTCTTTTGGAGGTGTTGTGGAAATTTGGGTTTAGCCATCACTTTTTAAGCCTCATCTTCAACTGTTTGGCATTTAACAAGTTCTCGGTTACTGTTAACGGTAAATTATGTGGTTTTCTCCCATCTACTAGAGGTATTCGTCAAGGAGACCCCTTATCTCCAACTGTATTTATATTGGTGGCGGAAGTACTTTCTCAGGGCTTGAACAGATAGTTATATGATGGTGACATTGGTGATTATATAACCGAGAGAATCAGCCTTCCTGTTTCTCATTTGAGCTTTGCGGATGACATTATTATATTTACAAGGGGACTAAGAAAAGGCCTTCAGAACTTAATAGACTTCCTTGAGTTCTATCAAGACTGCTTGGGCCAGAAAATCAATTTTCATAAGAGCTCAATATACCTCTTCACTCATATTTCAGATCAGCATCGAGTGGTTCTAAGGGAGCTCACAGGTTGTGTTGTTCAATCACCACCAATCATATACTTGGGCTGTCTGATTTTCCCTGGTAGAGCAAAGATATCCTACTATGAACCGCTGGTTAGTAAAGTCAAGGCTCGCATAAATGGTTGGCAAAGAAAATATCTTTCCCCTCAAGGTAGGCTGATTTTAATCAAGCATGTTTTTTCTACCATGGTGATCTATTTGTTGGCAGTCACAAACCCACCTCAACAAGTTATTAAGGAAATTGAAAGGCTATTTGGCCACTTCTTCTAGGGGCACTCGAAGGATGGAAAAAAAAGACATTGGTGTACTTGGGATAGAATCGCACAACCGTATGATAAAGGGGGTCTAGCTGTAAATTCTCTCAGCCCAGTAGTGGCAGCATATGGCTTTACGCTATGGTGGAAGTTTCAATCTTCCAACTCTTTGTGGTCTCTGTACCTGAAGATGGAATATGGTTTGCAACCAGGAGAAGAGCTAGCTAAAGGAGGATCGAGGGTCTGGAAACGCATGCTACAGTCTCAAACCTGGGCTGAACCACTCATTGTTCAAGATGTAGATGGCTCTTATCTATGGAATTTGTCCTCCACCGGGCATTTTAATATTTTGGAATGCATCTCAATTTTTAAGGAGGAGCCGGATGACTATGTTGCAGAGCACTACTTTCATATGAAGATCCCACCCTCATGGTCCATCTTCATGTGGAAGCTAGGCAACCGATACTTGGCGACAGATGACATGCGATCTCGTTTAGGCTTTCAGTAGCCTCTCAGTGTCACTGTGAGGGCGCAACTAAAATAGTGGAGCATCTCTTTCAAAGTTGTGTAATTGCAAGAGAGGCTTGGTCTCACTACTGCCAAGCTTTCGGAGTAGCTTAAGGCTCGCTGCAGCTGAAGGGAATGTTATAGCAGCGGGGTAATCAGTCCCGGAGGTTAGGAGCTTTGGCAAAACTTATTCCGTCACTTGTTTGTCATGAAATTTGGGTGGCTCGATGTGCCTCGCTTTACTCTGAAGAATCCAGCAATAGCAGAAAGATCTTGCACAAAATTAATTGGCAACTACATCACATCAACAAAGCACACACGTTGCCCATCTTAGAGGGTTTATTTCATAGTATTCTGTCTTAGTTATGTTTGATGGTGTCTTGCACCAGCTTATTGTCTTGTAAGGCTCCTATGTCCCTTTTATTCCTTTAATAAAGGGGTAGGGCTCCTCCTAACCCCCTGTCTTTGAAGGTTTCATTCAAAAAAAAAATTTATAGTAAACTATTCACAAAGCATCCTAATTAGATTAGAATTATCTTAAATAAATACATTATAATAAATAAAAACTAGTCAAATTGGGTACAAATCAATGGCGTGTCATTAACTAAATTTTTTTATATAGTATAATGGAAAATTTTGATATCGACCTAGTCTATATATGGAAACATAAACCTTGTGGTTCACATTGAGTCACATTATTAAAAAAAAAAAAAAAACTAAAACTTCAAAAATATATGAGTATGCTTGACAAATAATGATACTTTGTTTACACGCTTGATATGGACCACAAGGTCCATACGGACATAGACCTGGTTCATGATAGATTTTACTATCTTAATATGTGGAAATGGAAAAGAAATTCTAATTTCCTTATAAGTTTCAAAGTGGTTAACTCTCCGAAGTATAAATATTTGTTAACTACAAAAATTGCATACGATTAGTTGCCTTGGACATCTATATAAAAGAGTTGCTCCCAAGTTTCACCTTCGTCAATTTCTTCAACTCAGATCATGTTGCAACAGTGTCTCCTGCTTCTCCATTTATCAGGTATGTGAATTTGCTACACCCACTTTTAATGTAAATTTAGAATTGATAAGGTTTTACAAGATCAAGTCTCATAAGGTTATAGTTTTTGTCAAAAAAGCTATATACATATGGATTTTCTTTGGGAGGCCATGTTGTTCCCATTCTTTTAATTTTTGTATACAAAAAGGTATGCTTTACGAATGTTCTTCCTTCACATATGATTGCTTACACTGAAATTAAAAGTAATGTAATGAATGAAAAACCTAGAAAATCAACATTCATCTATTGTGGGTTCATTTAACTTTTTTCATTTTTTAAGTTCTTTTTGTGCCATTTATGGCTAATTCTTATTTTGATCTCTTAGAGAACTGCAGGCATTATGGCTTCCTTTGTATCAAAATCCCTTAAGAACCAGGCAATTATAATCATGGGGACAATAGGGATTGGAAAGTCCCGTCTTTCAATTGATCTTGGGATCAATTTTCCTTGTGAAATCATAAATTCAGACAAAATTCAAGTATACAAGGGTCTTGACATTGTCAGCAACAAGGTCCCTCTAAATGAGAGAAAAGACATACCTCACCATCTATTTGGAGAGGTTGACCAAGGCGAGGACTTCACTACAGTAGATTTTTGTCACGAGGCCATCTCAACATCATTGTTGGTGGGTCAAATTCATTTCTTGAAGCTCTTATTGAGGATCCTGTTTTCAATTTCAAGACTACCTATGATTGCTTGTTTATCTTTTTTGATGTTGCCTTTCCAGTCCTTGATTCCTGCGTCGGTAAAAGAGTGGATAAAATGGTGGATTTAGGTAACCTTCTCTTGTATTAGCACTCAGTAATTCTATTTTGGTGATTATATGAATGCTGTAAAAGCTAAATTTTTTATATTTATTATATGATTTTTACTTTTGTGTGTTTAAAATGAGATTCAATTTGTTTATGTAAATATATAGGACTCGTTGAAGAGGTTTGACAATTTTTTGACATAGAAGCAGATTATAACAGAGGCCTCAAAAAGGCCATTGGCATACCTGAAATGCATGATTAATTTTTACAAGAGGCAAAGCTAGAAAATGAAAGCAAGGGAGTTTTACTGACATGTACAAATGGAAAGATTAAGGAGAACACCTGCATGTTCGTTCATCATCAATTTCACAAAATTATAAATTTGAAAGATAAATTTGTGTTGGATCTTTGCCGCATTGACGCTACACCAGTGTTAGAAAAATCTGGTGAAGAATCAGATAAAAGTTGGAATGAAGTTGTGTTGTAGCCATGTTTGGAAGTGGTCCTGCGATTTCCTGCAAAAGAGAGTAACAAAGTAGTTACCTGATGCACTATTGTTAGCTAGGAACGGGGTAGGGAAAATATAGCAAAGCGACTATATATGATTTGAATAAATGATCAAAACATGGAAATCAATTATTGGTACTTAATAAAACTTTTACCCCTTTCATTATTGTATAATTTACACATAAACTACTCAACCTTAAAGCTAGTCACGATATTGAAATATCAATTACAACTTTCATGTTAAAACCACATATATATATATATATATAGATAAATATTGATAATTCTTAAATTGAGTTCGATTAATAAGTTACTTACTGTTATGGATTTTTAGATCATTAATTCATTATTGAACAAGTTCAGAGTTACATTAGTTATCACTCTCACTCTGTATAATTATTTTGGATTTAACTTTTTATCGCACTTTTTTATCACCAGAATTCTTCCGAAGAGTAACCCCACATTAGAAGATTCAGTTGATCTAAATACATTTTAGTATATATGCAATTCTCTAGCTCAAGGGAAAGAAAATTAATCCGAAAGAAGAAAAAATTAAGAAAGCCCATGGCTAGTAAGAGACCTACACATTTTTTATAGGGTAATTATTTTGAGGTACCGTTTAACTCTTATAAAATTTAGTATCTCCAACAATGAAGAAGTATAAAAAAGAGTCCTTCCGTCCATTTTGGGCTTTAAGCTCTAATAAAATGACCCATGTGCCACTCACATATCAATTTCTAGGGGTATTTTAGTCCAACAAGATGTAAATCGAAGAATATACACAAGAGGGTAAAGATCAGAGGGAGATGACTTTAACGGAGCCG